>PVLC010028270.1:0-21178 GCA_004027655.1 Graphiurus murinus
CAGTCCTTAAATTCATCTGGAAAAACAAAAAGCCCAGGATAGCCAAAGTAGTTCTTAGCAATAAAAATCATGCAGGAGGCATCACAATACCTGACTTTAAACTCTACTACAAAGCCACAGTAATAAAAACAGCATGGTATTGGCACAAAAATAGATACATAGACCAATGGAGCAGAATAGAAGACTCAGAAACAGACCCTATTTTTTATTTTTAAACAGGGTCTTACTAAGGTGTGAAGAGCCTCATTAAGTAGCTGAAGCTGGCTGCAAACCTGTGATCCTCCTGTCTCAGCCTCTCAAGTACTAGGATTACAAGTATGTGCCACCATGCCTGTCAACAGTACATCTCCATTCTCCATTTATACAACTATAATGTTTTATGTCTTTCAGTAAAATAGTTTTATTTTTTATAATTTTGCACACGTAGCATGCATGGTGGCACATACTCATAGTTGCAGTTACTTAGGAGCCTGAGGCAGAATAATTGCAAATTTAAGGCTGGCCTTGGCAAGTTAGTGAGACCCTGTTAACAAAGGGCTGGAGAATCACTTGCTGGTAGAGCATACCTGGATTCAATCCCCAGTACTTAAAAAAAAAAAACCTAAAACAAACAAAAGATACCAACACCCCCCCATTCAAATACTTGGTTTATTCATGGGTATTTAATAATTTTTTTTGGTTACCTATTAGGGAAAATATATTTCCCCTGTTACATTTTCTGATTGGTTTTTGTTGTTGTGTAGGAAAATTTTGGTTTCTCTGTATTAATCTTATCTCTGGTCAGCTGACTGAATTATAATAGTTGTTTGGGTGATTAACTTGGATATAGGCAGACAAAATTATTTACAAATGGTTGAAATTTTATATATTTCTAGTATTTGTAGTCTATTTTTTTTTTGCAGTACTGGGGATTTAACCCAGGGGCATTCTACCTCTGAGCTATAACCCCAGCCTTATTTTTTATTCTTTATTTTGAAACAGGGTCTGACTAAGTTGCGGAGAGTCTCACTAAGTAGCTGAAGCTGGCCACGAACCCAGATCCTCCTGTCTCAGCCTCCCAAGTACTGGGATTACAAGCGTGCCATGCCTGGCTTGTAGTCTGTATTTTACTCAAGGTCCAATTGCAGATAATAGAAATCACTCTAGCTATTTAAAGAAGAAAGCTATTTAATACAGAGAATTGAATACTTGCAAAATTGTGGAAAGCTAGCAGATTAGATTCTAAGCTTGACTCAAAGAATGACTTCTGCAAGAACATGAAAAATGCTGCTAGGGCTGGGGATATAGCTTGATGGTAGAGTACTTGTGTACAAGGACATACGTTTGATCTCCAGCATCAAAAACAAAATAAAACAAAACAATGAAAAAAAAAAAACAAAGTAAAACACAAATAAAACTCTCCTGCTATTTGACTTGGAATTAAGAAACTGTTACCTCAATTGCTGGCTGCAATATCACTTCACTTTTCCTGTGACTTAAGGAACACAAATCTAGGATTGCTGGCTCAGAGTCACATCGTCTCTGCTAGATGCATATCTGCAAAAACAAATGCCTTGCATATTACTGCCATTCATACTACTTAACTCAGTTACAAATTCAAGTAATACATTAATGTAGCTGATTGGTGGAACTTAAGTGGTCTAAAACCTTGGCCTCAAAGAGCCGTGGAATGCAGTTTTTCCATTTTCCACTCTTTCCATTACATAAAGGCCCCACTCTCCCCAGGCCTCTCCAAGAACCACTGCCCATAACTCCTCCCTCCCTTCCTCCCTTTTCACCTCTAGTTTCTTCCAAAATTAGATTCAGGTTCCACCTTGCATGATATATAACACAACATAAAAGTAACCATTTCAGAATGCATAGCAGTAGTAGGTATAGGGTGCATTTCTCTTCCCAGAGCAACACATCTATCACTTTACAGACCACAGATCTCTTGGCTAGGCTACTTAAGCTTCTACAACTATGAACAGCTTTGTACTTTTGTTTCAAGCAGGTATCTAATTTTTTGTGATGCTGGGGATTAAATCTAGGGTATTGTGCGTGATAAGGCAACTGAGCTGCATCAACATACTGATTGCTATTTTTAAAAGTTTGTAAAGAACTTTCATATCCATTATTTATCTTCATGAGAATTGTAGGAGGTAGATATTACAGATTAGGAGATGGGGGATTCAAGGAGGTTAAAGTCTTTCACAGGGCTATACACAACTAATGAAAAGGAAATACCATTTTCCAAAGAGGACTGTTGTAAAAAAACAATGAGAGATGATAATGGAAAATTGTTTGTAAATATGAAAGCATAATTAATGTATAAATATATTATTATCATTATTAATGCATATATTAATCCAATATTTGGAATGAGAGACTTTGGGGTACCTAGCTGGAGTTGGGAATGGAGAACAATGCATATAGTGTACAAGAGGAAATGCATTTATTGCTTTTTGAGAACTGGGTAGTGCAGCAGCTGGTTCAGCTCTGTGCTATTTTTTATATTTTTATTGGTGTACTGTTTTTAATGCATTCTGCTACTGCCCCCAGTGCCAGTCTGTCTCAGATTCATGGAGATGTTTGCTATCCCACATGATATTCACATTTTGTTCTGAAACCAGGAACTGGGCAACATATATACATAAATAAATATTTATGCAAGGCCTCATCATTCCTTTTCCCCAGTTTTCTTTGTCATCCTATTTTATTGATAAAGTATTTGAGATATCGTTATTTCTATATCCTTGCCAGTAAATGTTTATTGAAAAGCCAGGCAACTCATTCACCTACTTTTTAATTGAGTATTTGCTCTATGCATTTGTTCTGTGCAAGAGACAGATAATTTATTAGTCAAAGTTCTATATTTATGAACTTTGTAAATTAGCTAAAAGGAAAAAAAGTTACATGGGGGAAAAGAACTAGAGTTCATGTTAAGGTCATATAATTATATGCTAGTATATATCGAACAATGTTTAGAAAGGTGGAAAAGATGGAAATCTCTCCATCTTGTTTCTAAGGGGCTTCCATAACCCCATTTCAAAACTGGAAATGCACAATAAAAAGGGCTGTTTACCGATTTTATTCATGAACAAAAATGGAAAAAACTGGGTGATTTTTTTGGAGAGACCAAGATATATTACAGTATAAGAAATAATTCAGAAGGCAACATAAGCAGGTATAATTGTACTATGTGGTTGTGAATAAATGCAATGTAAGGCCAGCGGGAAGGAAATGAGTGATAGCTATACTCATCGTCTTAGCAACAAACAGCATGCATCTAGTTGGCCTTGAACTGTATCTACATGGAATGATAAATGGGACTAAAATACAGCAAGCAAAATTAAAAAAGAAAGAATGAAACACAATGATGGAATGTGAGGCTTCTTGGCTGACTAAAGTGGTAAACACAGAGGATAATCATGGGAGATCACGTTAGAAAGGTAGACTGGGGCCACATGTGGGTCATATTAGGTTCTTTTATCAACTTGCCTTTTAGTTGATCCACATGATTTTGGAATGTGGAACTTAGAAGAGAAGATTAGAAACACAGACTAGACAAGACACTGGTATAGAAGTGATGGATGAGGTCATGAAGTTGGATTAACTTGGAGGAAGAGAGAAAATGAAGTATTAGTTACTGGGTGGGAGAGAAAGAAGACCCAGTGAAGGAGACATCTTTTATATCCTGGTGGGGGATCTTCCTTCATGATTCATTGAGTACTTCAGCAGCCCTTTCCAGAATCTGGAAGGGTCAATGAATAACTTTTCCTCTTTTTTTTTTTTTTTTGTGGTACTGGGGATGGAACCCAGGGGCATTCTACCTCCGACCTACACCCTCAGCCCTAATTTTTATTCCTTAGTTTGAAACAGAGTCTCACTAAGTTGCGGAGGGCCTCACTAGGTAGCTGAGGCTGGCCGCGAACCCGGATCCTCCAGTCTCAGCCTCCCAAATGCTGGGATTACAAGCGTGCGCCACCACGCCCGGCTTGACTTTTCCTCTTAACAAGAGGCATTAACATGCTTTCATTGCTCTCTTCATTAAAACCAAACTCAAAATACAACATCCCAAAACAGCCAGAGAGAACTTATGAATGTGTATTCCTGATTAGTCTTCAAAAATAAAGCCAAAATATATAGAATAAAAGGTTTTTAAGAGGTCAGATTTACTGGGGAGATTGAGGATAATGTCTGTTGGCTTTCCTTAATGTCTGTGGCTTTTCATCTTGAACAATAAAATATTCAGCTTGGAAAGAAAGAATTGTTTTGCTCATTTTGTAATGTTGGCCACAAGTTGAGTTTTAAAGGCCATTCTTAAAGTCAAGCAGGATTTGGTGGCCAGCTCAGAAAGAAAGGCCCTACTTGTTGCTGACTTAGGGGAAGGAGCCTTGAAACCCCAGCAACACAAAGGAATTCTGTACATTATTCCTTTGTTTGGGGGAGGGAGAAGAAAGGATATGTCATAGGATTTCCTTTTAAAGTAGTAAATAGATTGAAGGCCATTTGGCAACTCTTGGTAGTAACACATTCTACTCACCCCCACATCCTTCCAATCAACATCAACATGTACCCAACAAAGGGAGGAAAAGACTTGAGGCAGGCCAATGCAGAAAGCTGACTATTTAAATAGTATCTTTGGAACCTGATCTCTCTCTGGTTACCACTCACATCTCACATGATACTGGCACTGGTTCAAAGTTTTTTTTTTCTATGTGAGCTGATTGATTATGGACTAGATCTTCATATCTGTCTTCTTCCAATGTCCAGCATAGGCCTGGAACAGAATAGAGGCATGTTGAATTGAAAGGATATCTAAACTGTCTAATTCTCCATGCCAACTGACATCCTTCTTGGGAGATTTCTAATCTATTTAGCAAACTTGGAGGTAATTATGCCTAGAGATAGGTGCTGTGGGGGAAATGGAAAAGGTAAAGATACAGTCTCTTTGTCTAAGAGTTTATAGTCAAGTTGAATAGATAAGCTTTCCATATTCTGTATTTTGCATAGCACCTAAGTATAATTTTCTGTATGTATTTACTTCTATTTTGGCAGTACTAAGGATTGAACCCACAGGTATTCTACCTCTGAGCTACACCCCCAGACCTATTTTTATTCTTTATTTTGAAACAGGGTCTCACTAAGTTGCGGAGACCCTCACTAAGTAGCTGAGGCTGACCTCAAACCTGTGATCCTCCTCTCTCAGCCTCCCAAGTACTGAAGTACTGGGATTACAAGTATGCACCACCACTCCTGGCTATGTATTTACTTTTTTAAAATGATGACTAGAAACTATATATTTGTGTTGTACTACATGATATTTAAAATTTTATTTATTGTGGAATAACTAAATCAAACCAATTAACATATCCTCTACTTCATATACTTAGAATACTTTTAAAAACTACTCTTAGCCAGGTGTAGTGGTGCACACATGTAATCCCAGCTCTTGGGAGGCTGAGATAGGAAGATCATAGGTTCGTTGCCAGCCTCAGCAATTTAGTGAGGTTCTCCGCAACTTAGTGAGACCCTGTGTCAAAGTGAAAAATATAATGGGGCTGGGGGTATAGTTCAGAGATAGAGTGCCCCAGGGTTCAATCCCCAGTACCACAAACAAAAAAAAAATAAAAAACACTACTCTTAACAATTTTCAAGTATGCAATATATTGTTTATGTCACTGGGCTTTGGTTTCCTCAGTTCTGATTTTTTTGAAAGAAAGATTTCTGTTGAAAGACACAGATAAGGTAAGCATAAATGATTTATTTAGTGAACTGAGTGAGTTGTAATAGAAGAGGCTGAGTTGGAAGGGTCAGAGTACAGTACATCCCAAAGAGTTGTACAGCAGTGGTGTCTTCCACATGGCAAGTTTTTATATTTGGGCTGGCAACCTCCCTCTTCATCTATTTATGTATTTGAGGTAGTTACTGCTCTTTTTGCCACAGTTTAGTGCAGCTGCACTAATTTCAAAGTTGGAATGTCCTTTAGGTTATTTTCACCTGGTTCCTCTTAGATTTAAAGAGGTAGTATCTGGCCATGAAAAAGCTGGTTTATGGGCAGGGTTTTCTATCATCTAAGGTGGAATGATTTCTCATCACTTCCAATGGAGTAAACCCTAATCTCTCCCCCTTCCATTGCTCACAATATCTGCCTCACTAACAAACATTGTTAATAATAATCACCATATTATGCAATAGATTTCTTGAACTTACTGTTTCTCTAACTGAAATTTTGTGTCCTTTGACTTCCGCTTTCCCTCTTTCCACCCAAGCCCCTGGTAACCATTTTAACTCTCTACTGTGAATTTTTGCCTTTATTAGGTTCCACGTATATGTGAAATCATGCAGTATTTGTCTTATTTTTCCTCTGAATTTTTTTCAATTAGCACAATGTACTCCAGGTTCATATTGTTGTTGCAAATGACAGGATTTCCTTCCTTTAAAAGACTGATTGGTATTGTATTGTGTGTAGATGCCACGTTTGCCTTATTCATTCATTTACTGATGAAGAATTAGGTTGATTCCATATCTTGGATATTGTGAATCGTGGTGCCATTAACATGGGAGTGCAGATATCTTTTTGGCATAGTGATTTCATTTCCTTTAGTATATACCCAGAAGTGTGAGCACTGGATCATATGGTGGTTCTATTTTTAATTTTTTTTAAGAAATTTCCTACTGTTTTCAATAATGGCTGTAGTAATTTACATTTCCACCAACAGTGTAAAAGGGTTCTCTTATATCCACACCACCATAAACACTTTTATCTTTTTGAAAATAGCCATTCTAACCGTTTTGAAGCATTACCTCATTGTAGTTTGGATTTGCATTTCCATGATAATTAGCTATTGTGAACACATTTTCATATACCTGTGGGCCATTTTCATATCTTCTTTTGAGAAATACCTTTGCAGTTTTTTTCACAGTTAAAAAATCTGGTTATTTGTTTTTTTGATAATTAATGGTTTGAATTCCTTAAATATTACTACTTATCAGATATATAGTCTGTAAATATTATTTTCCCATTTCACAGATTGTCTCTTCATTCTGTTGTTTCCTTTTTCTGTGCAGGTTTTTAGTTTGACGTACTCCCATTCGCCTACTTTTTTTTGCCTATGCTGTTCATATACAAAAAGTCTCCCCAAGGTCATAAAAAGGACTAGGGGTGTAGGTTATAGGTAGACTGTCCCTGGATTCAATCCTAGTACATCTCCTGCCCCAAGATCTTGCTAAAGCCAATGTCAAGGAGATTTTTCTCTATTTTTCTTTAAGAATTTTATGGTTTCAGGTCTTAGATTTAAGTCCTTAATGCATTTTGAATTGATTTTTGTCTATAGTTTGATGAAAAGGCCCAATTTCATTGTTTTACATATGAATATCCAGTTTTCCCAACACCATTTATTAAAGAGACTGTGTTTTCCCATTGTTGTTCTTGGCAAGTTTGTCAAAAACATTTTATTGTAAATGTGTGGATTTACTTATGGGTATTTATTCTATTCTATTGGACAGTAAGTCTGTTTTGTGCTAGTACCATGCTGTTTTGATTCCTATGACCTTGTAATAGATTGTGAGATCAGAAGAGATCAGATAGCATGACATTTCCAACTGTGTTGTTTTTGATCATGTTTTCCCTGCTATTCAGTCTTTTAGATTTTTCTTTTTACTTCTGCGAAAAATGTCACTGGAACTTTGGTAGGGATTGCATTATTTTTTAATTTTTTTATTGGTTCATTGTAATCATACATCTTGTTGAAGTTCAGGGTGATAGAGTCATACATGCACACAGTACTTATTGAACTCTCCCCCATTTCCACCCCATCCTCTCCCCGCCCTCCTTCCCATGCTCAGCACAGTGATTGGCTTTGATAAGTTTGTGTATGTGCATCATGTCCACTGAGGTGCATTAAATTGATTGCTTTGAGTAGTATGGACATATTAGCAACATTAGTTATTCCAACCCATGGATATCTAGTTTTTTCAGTACCATTTGTTGAACAGGCTCTTTTTTTCTCAACATATGTTTTTGGCATCTTTGTCAAGGAGCAGCTGGTTGTAACTTTAAATTTTTCTCTGTATCTTCTGTTTCATTGATCTCTGAGTCTGTTTTTACGTCAATACCATAATGTTTTTGTTATTGTGTCTCTGTAGTATAATTTGAAATAAAATATGATGCTTCCATCATTATTCTTATTGCTCAGTATTGTTCTGTATATTGTGAGTCTTTTGTTTTTCCAAATGAATTTTGGGAATCTCTTTTTCTAGTTCTATTTAGAATGACTTTGGTATTATGATAGGGATTCTATTGAATCTACAGATCACTTTTGGTAATATGGTCATTTTTACAATATTTATTCTGTCTACTCAAGAACATGGGAGTTTGCTACACCTTCTACTACTTCTTCAGTATTCTTAAATTTCAATACTGAGACCTCTACCTCCTTTGTTAGATTTATTTCTAGGTATTTTATTTTTCTTTTGAGACTGTTGTGAATGGAAAATTTTCTTGATTTCTTTACCAGGGGATTAATTAATGGTGTACAGAAAAGGTATTGATTTTTGTATGTTGATTTCATATCCTACTACTTTTCTGAATTTTTTATCAGCTGTAGAATTCTTCTGGTTGAGTGTTTCACGTTTTCTAGATACAGGATCATGCCATCTTCAAACAGATAATTTCACTTTTTCTTTCCCTCTCTGTATCCCTTTAATTTCTTTCTCTTCCCTAACAGATCTGGCTAAAATTCCAAGTACTGTATTGGAAAGGAATGGTGATAGTGGATATCCTTGCTCATTCCTGATTTTATAGTACATGGTTTTAATTTTTTCCTGTTCAGTATGATATTGCCTTTGGATTTGTTGTATGTAGCCTTTATGATATTGGTGTAAAATATTTTTGTTCGTAATTTCTTCAGTGTTTTAAACAAAAATGGATGCCAAATTTTGTCATATGTGTTTTCTGCATCTGTTGAGATGATCATGGTGTGTGTGTGTGTGTGTGTGTGTGTGTGTGTGTGTGTGTGGTGTGTTATTGGGGATTGAACCCAGGGTTCAAGCTACAACCTAGCCCTATTTTATTTTTATTTTTATTTTGAAACAGGGTCTTGCTAAGTTGCTGAGGCTGTTCTCAAGTCTGCGATCCTATTTCAACCTTCCAAGTACTGGGATTACACGCATGCACCACCACACTTGGCAATCATGTTATTTTTGTCCTTAGTTCTATTTATGTGTTTACTGATTTATTACTGATTCGCATATGTTGAATCAGACTTGTGTTTCTGGAATAAAACCAACTTGGCCATGATATACATTTTTCTTGATGTGAATTTGAATGCTGATTGATAATATTTAATTGAGGATTTATGCATCTTTCAAGGATATTGGTCTGTAGTTTTCTTTCTTTAATGTGTCCTTATCCAGTTTTGGACTCAGGGTGATTCTGGTTTCATAGAATAAATTTGGAAGTACTCTACACATTTCTATTTTATGGAATAATTTGAGGAGTATTAGCAATAGTTCTTTTCAATGATTTGGTGTTTTGTATCTCTATTTTCATTTGATTCTAGGAATTTTTAAATTACTCCCCTTATTTAATCTATGATTCAGTCCTTGTTCAAAGATGTGTTGTTACATCTCCATGTATTCATGTAATTTGTATAGTTTTTCTTGCTTTTGCATTCTATTTTTCCATTATGATTTGAAAATATGTGAGAGATTATATCCTTTCATCTGTTTTCTGCTAATACTTACTTTGGCCTAGAATATGGCCCATTTTGGAGAAGATTTTATGAACAACTGAGAAAATGTGAATTCAGCTGTTTTTGGATGAAATATTCTATAAATGTCTGTTAGATCAATTTGGTTTACAGTATTTTTAAGTCTGAAAAGTCTTTTCTGAGTTTTTGTCTAGATGACCTATCTACTGGTCAGAGAGGCATGTTGAAGTCTCCCAGTATTGTTGTATTGGTATTTATCTGAATGTATTATATAGGTAGGTGTACCACATTTGGGGCATAAATATTTACTATCATTATATCTTCTTGTTGGATTGCTTCATTTACTGATGTATAGTTATCCTCTTTGTCTCTTCTGATAAGTTTTGAAGTTTGTGTTGTTGGATATAAGAGTAGGTGATCCTGCTTGTTTTGTTTTCTATTCGCATGGAATGCCTTCTTTTATTGTTCCAATCAGTTTTAATGGAATTAAAGGACATAGACATATTGTTAGTGCTCATTAAAATACTTGATATCATTTTGTGGATTTTTAACATTTCTTTTTATTTCATTTTAATACCTTTTATTTTTTTTTTTAGTTCTTTATATATTCTAGGTATTAGTCCTCTATCAGAGGAGTTAGCTGGTGAAGATTTTCTCTCATTCTGTGGGCTTTCATTTCTTCAGGTTCTTGTTTCCTTTGCTGTGCAGAAGCTTTTTAACTTGATGCCATCTGATTTATTGAGTCTTGGTTTTATTTCCTGAGCTTTGGGTGTCTTATTGAGGAAGTCTCTACTAATGTCTATATGTTGGAGAGTTATTCCTATGTTTTCTTGTAGCAATTGCAAAGTCTCTGGTCTAATTTTTTATATTTTTTTGATCCATCTAGCTCCACTTAGAATGGCAACCATCAAGAATACAAACAATAATAAATGAGGCTAGCCGGGCGTGGTGGTGCATGCTTGTAATCCGCATTCGGGAGGCTGAGACCGGAGGATCCAGGTTCGCGGCCAGCCTCAGCTACCTAGTGAGGCACTCCGCAACTTAGTGAGACTCGGTTTCAAAATAAAGAATAAAGAATAGGGCTGGGGGTATAGCTCGGAGGTAGAATGCCCCTGAGTTCAATCCCCAGTACCACAAAAAAAAAATGATGCAAGGATTTGGGAATATAGGAGCTAGGAACACTTATATACTTTTGGTATTGTAAATTAATATAACCACTATGAGCTGGGTGTGGTGGCGCGTGCTTGTAATCCCAGGATTTGGGAGGCTGAGACTGGAGGATCCAGGCTCGTGGCCAGCCTCAGCTACCTAGTGAGGCCCTCCGCAACTTAGTGAGACCCTGTTTCCAAATAAAGAATAAAAAATAGGGCTGGGGGTATAGCTCGGAGGTAAAATGCCCCTGAGTTCAATCCCCAGTACCACACACACACACACACACACACACACACACACACTATATATATATATATATATATAACCATTATGAAGACAAAGTTCGGAGGTACTTCAAAAGACCAGGAATGGAACCACCATATGACCCAGCTATACCGCTCCTTGCTATCTTTCTAAAAGAATTAAAGTTAGAATACTAAAGTAATACATGCATATTGCAGCATAATTTGCAAGAGCCAAGTTATGGAACCAAACTAGGTATCCTTCAACAAATGAATACAGAAATAAAATGTGGTATATACACACAATGGAATTTTACTGAGTCATGAAGAAGAACAAAATTATGTCATTTTCAGGAAAATGGATAGAACCAGAGAATATTATGCTACATGAATTCAGCCAGTCTCAGAAAGTCAAGGGTCATATATTTTCTTTTATATGTGGAAACTAGAGAGAAAATAGTAAAAAAAGGACTTAATTTAAATGAGGAGAAAGACCAGTTGAATAACAGAATGGTATTGGGAGAGGAAGGTAGGGTGGGAGAAAAAGAAGCTTGAGGAAGCAAACAGTTCAAGTAATGTTATGTCTGTATATTAAGGTATCATTACCAATTTCAGTAACTTGCATGGGAAAGAGGAGGGGAGAGTAGTGTGAAATGTGGAAGGAAATGCACCAAGTGCTGTGTTCATGCGTGTTTGTATCACTTTGAACCTTACTATGATGTATAATTATAATGCACCAATAAAATATATATAAAAAAGAAAGAAAATGTGATCTGGGTACTATAACCACTTGTTACTGAAGAATTCTGTCTTTTAAAACTTGTTTTTAAAAAAATTTTTTTTTATGATTGCCATTCTGATTGGAGTTAGGTGAAATCTCAGGGTAGTTTTGATCTGCATCTCCCTGATTGCCAATGATGTGGAACATTTCCTTATACACTTATTGGCCATTTGTATATACAAAGCACGAATTATTATAATAAAAAAATTTTTTTTGGTGCATTGTAATCATACATCTTTGGTCAGGTGCAAGCTGGTAGAGGCATACATGAGTACATCTCTCATTTAACCCTTCCCCAATTCCCACCTCATTCCCTCCCCCCTCCCTCCTTCTCATGTTTGGTTTAGTGATTGACTTTGATATGTTTGTGAATGTACATCATGTGCATTAAGGTGTTTCCCTTTCCCTTCTTCCATCACCTTCAGTTAGATTACCTTCTTTGCTCATCTAAGGTTTCTCCTTCTTCATCTAGAGTTCCTCTTATGTCCCACTTTCTCTCTAGCTTCTGCATGTTAGGGAGAACATATGATTTTTTACTTTTTGTGACTGACTAATCTCATTTAACATAATGTTTTCCAGTTCCATCAATTTCCCTGCAAATGACATGATTGTGTTCTTCCTTATGGCTGAGTAAAATTCCATTGTGTACATATCCCATAGTTTTGTAATCCATTCATCTGTTGATGGACCTCTTGGCTGGTTCTATAGTTTGGCAATTGTGAATTGTGCAGCTATAAACATAGATACACATGTATTAGTCTGGTAGATTGGTTTCCATTCTTTTGGGTAGATACCCAGAAGTGGAAGCCGGGCGTGGTGGCACACGCTCGTAATCCCAGCATTTGGGAGGCTGAGACTGGAGGATCTGGGTTTGCGGCCAGCCTCAGCTGCTTAGTGAGGCCCTCTGCAACTTAGTGAGACTCTGTTTCAAAATAAAGAGTAAAAAAATAGGGCTGGGGGTATATCTCGGAGGTAGAATGCCCCTGGGTTCACTCCCCAGTACCACACACACACACACACAAAAGATACACAGAAGTGGTATTTCCAGATCATATGGTAGGTTCGTTCCCATTCTTCTGAGGATCCTCCATACTGTTTTCCAAAGTGGTTGCACTAATCTGCAATCCCACCAACAATGTAGTAGTGGGAAATAGTATCGTTAGCTCTCAGAACATTTGTGTTCAGTGTAAAATGGTAACCCAGTATAGCTGTTGGTTTTGAATTTTGAAAACATTTTTTTACATTATGTGAAAAACAATCCATGTAAAAAATTGTTTTTGGCCAAGCGTGGTGGCTCATGCTTGTAATCTCAGTACTTGGGAGGCTGAGACAGGAGGATCACAGGTTCACAGCCAGCCTCAGCTACTTAGTAGGGCCCACTGCAACTTAGTGAGATCCTGTTTCAAAAAATAAAAAAAAAATAGGGCTGGGGATATAGCTCAGAGGTAGAATGCCCCTCCGTTCAATTCTCAGAACCACACACACAAAAAAAAGTTTTCAAAACTCAAAATCAACAGCTATACTGGGCTACCATTTTATACTGAACACAACTGTTCTGAAAACTAATGATACTACCTCCCACTCTCACATGCACACTTAATATTTTCAGGCAGAACTCAGGTTTAGGAGGCAGATTCTTAACTCCACATAGTAATGTTAATGGTAGAAATTATAAGTGCTGAGATAATCCAGGGAAGTATTGATGTAGTACAAAAATAATACATTAACATTTAATGTACAAATAATATATTTTCAACATATAAACTTTTAATTTTTTGCCTCAAATATATGTGATAGTTTCTGTTATTTTCTCCTTATACATGAGAAAATTGTAGCAGAGGTAACAAATGATGGAACTAAGTCACAAACCCAGGTTATCTCCCTTCACAGTCTGTGTTCTTAACCTCTTTACTAGATATAATGAATTATTGTAACTCTTCAAAATATATCACGTACTCAGGATTCAATGAACATCATTCCTCCAATAACCTTTATGGGATGGTTTAATCCTTTTCTATTCTCATATACCATTTTTGTACCTTTGGTCACACTTTAATTCAATACAATCATTTTTTGACATATGCTTTTACCATTAGACTAAAGGTAGGGACCGTGTCTGAAGTCTTTATTACACTTACTATATCACCTAGCCTAGTTCATGATTCATACATTGAGTTGGTCATGGGGTCTCCTCTTCCAGATACTCTGGAGTAGAGAGTACATGGCAGGGAACAAACAGTGTCCCCAACATGAAGAAGCTCCTAATCTCAGAGAGGAAAGACACAGAAAACATGACATTCTCCCATAAGGCAGAATAAAATAAGACTGTAGGTATGATCTCATAGTGTGTTGTTGGAGCCTCAGAGAAAAGATCAGTTAATTATCATTGGAACTGGAATAAAGAAGAGTTCAAAGATTCCTCGCATGAGGAATTGATAAATGTTTAGGAAGATGGAAATGTTAATTATACTGATTCCATCATTATACACTGAATATATTTGTGGTAGTATCATGCTGTACCTTAAAATATGTATAATCATTATATGTTAATAGAACCAAAAGAAATATTCTGGGGAATTCTGATATAAAATATAGTGTGAAATAATACCATAATTCAATGATTCA
Organism: Graphiurus murinus; assembly: GCA_004027655.1. Lineage (NCBI taxonomy): Eukaryota > Metazoa > Chordata > Mammalia > Rodentia > Gliridae > Graphiurus > Graphiurus murinus. The sequence goes on from PVLC010028270.1 coordinate 14,496, forward strand.
GCTTTAGTTCCATATTAGTTCCTTTGATACTTTGGCACTAGGGCATTAGTGTTGGAATTGGAAAAAAGATGAACCAAACTTTGTAGATGTAAACAGTGAAGTTTAATAGAAATAGCACATGATTTGAAGGGATGTAGACCTAAGGTTGATTCTGAGCTTGTTGTTATATTTGTAGCCTCAGTTTTCTGAATTCCAAAATGGACAATCATCTAGCATCAACTTGAGAGTCATTGATCTAGTGAGTTAAAGCAAATATAACTATTAGCATGTTTTGTAGATACTCAATAAATATTAGTTTTGTTTTATTTGAAACAACTGACATTAATTATCATTTGTTTCTTGGATTATTTATTTATATCATATTTATTAATTTTGAGTAGGAAATTTAGCATTTTGTTATATAATTCAAAGTATATTATATTGTATAGGTCAGCTACATCCCCCCAAATACTGTGTAACAAACCAGGCCAAAACCCAGCACCAGCATCACATATATCAAAGGACTTCTATCCCAAATATACAAAGAACTCTTACAAATAAATGATGTGAATGGGGAGAGAAAGAGAATGGGGTAGGAGATGGGGGAAGGCTCACCAAGTGTTGTGTGCATATGCCTGTATCACTCTGAACTTCATCATGATGTATGATTATAATGCACCAATTAAAAAAAAAAGAGAGCACCCACAAAAAGGGGCAAAAAATTTGTACAAGAAGTTACATGGATGACCAAAAGCACATGCTATTATGTGCTACAGTATTAGTCATCAGGAGAATGCAAATTAAAACAACAATAAAATACATATACTCAGTTTGATTAAAATCTAAGAGACTGAATACTCAATGATAGAACTCTTGTGTAGCATGTGGGAGGCCTTAGGTTTGATTTATAGCACTTATAAAAAAATCAACTGACCATGTAGAATGTTTGCAAGAATATGGGTCAGCTAGAAATTCCATTCATTGATGGTGGGAATGCAAAATGGTACAACCACTTTGGTAATAAAACCATTGCCAGGTTCTTAAAAGGCCAAATGTACAAGGCCTGCCATGTGTCTCAGTTATTGCACTTCTATGTGTTTATCCAAGATAAGTGATAACATATGTCCACAAAAAATTGAACATGAATGTTAATAGCAGCTTTATTCACAGAAGCCCAAACTTTTAAAGAATCTAAATGTCCATCAACAGATAAATAGCTGAAGAAAATGTGATATATCCAAACAATTGAATACTGCTTGAAAATAAAAAGAGACTGACTAGTGATGTTTTGAAATGCATGAATTTCAAAATCAATATTCTGAGTAAATGAAATCAGGCACAAAATAGTACATGTTCTACAATTAAATTTATTTGAATTTGTAGAAAATTCAAAATGATCTATAGTGAAAGAAAATGGATCTAGGGGAAGGAACCAATGTATTACAGATTTATTTTGCATACTGCTCTTTATATGAAAAGCTTCCTTGTTCCTATTTAACTGCTATATAGTCCACCATATGTATGTGCTGTAATTTGATTGACCCTCTCATTTGTGGGCATTTGGTGGTCTCTAATTATGTGCTGTTACAGAACATTTAGCAAATGGCTTCACATACACATCACTTAGAACATGTGGAATGATGTTTTGATATAATTGAAGACAACTTTTAAAATGTTCTAATGGCAATAAATTTTATTTTGGTTTAGGTCTTGCTAATGAAGACAGCCTGATGAAACCCAAACTGAGCATTTTTGGAGAGGAAGTATTGATCCAGGCTGGTGGAATGTTTGACATTACCTGCAGGTAATAATGTCAAGGCCCTTCATCTTTTCCTGGTTAAATTACCATGGTAGGAAGTTCAAAAAATTGAGTTTTTGTCCATATCATAAAACTTTGAATTTCTTTTATACCCATAGAGAATAGGTTTTAGGTACATCACAGAGAATAAGTTTTAGGATGCCCAGTTCCTTGTTAAGGGTTTCCACAAAGAATACTTTTGGGGGTGGAGCAGGCTAGTTCTTTAGTTGATTCCAAGTGTCTTTCTTTTTGGCTCTCTTCTTTTTCTCCTCATTTTCTTTCACACATTTTGGGAAGCTAGTTTGACTCTCATAATATTTAATACACTCAGTGTGTTACATTAACTATTATAAAACTCTTACTCTTGTTCATTTTTAATAATGCGAGCAGCTTGGGTGTCACACCCTATGCCAATTTTGGTCATAGTCATTACATCTAATGGCACTCTGTTTTGAATGGTACATATTCCCTTGATATAGATACCATAACCTTTCTTGTATATGTGTGTGTGTGTAGCCAAAGGAACTTCATGATTTAAAAAAAATATCTAAATAACATATAATAGGCATCCCCTTTCCCTTCATGGTCCTTCTCTTGGTAAATTAGTAGAAGATAGCAGTTTTAGCAGAAAGGAAAATGTAATTTTGAAATAATTAACTAGAATTTTATATAATAAGAACAGTATGTGTGGGTATATGTGATATCAGGCAAGTTATAGTCGGCACCATGAGAATCATTCAAAGAAACTGGATAGGAGTTAAAACTATATAAAACATGAATATAACAAGGGAGACTGTCAGGTGTGGTGGTGCATGTTTGTAATCCCAGTACTTGGGAGGCTGAGACAGGAGGATCTTGGGTTCAAAGCCAGCTTTGGAAATGTAGGGAGGCTCTCAGAAACCTAGTGAGACCCTGTTTCCAAATAAAGAAATAAAATTGGTCTGGGAGTGTAGCTTGGAGGTAGAATGCCTCTAGGTTCAATCCTCAGTACAAAAAAAAAAAGGAGACTTGAGAATACCCTATACTTAAAGTCAGAGTGGACAGAAAGGGAAGTTGGAAATATGTGGAGAATGGATAGAAGGGAGAAACAGGAGAGAACTAAGGGAAAGGAAATTTTCAAGTAGTCACATTCTATGGTAGATATAGGAGTAGGTGCTCAATAAATGTGTATTGGATTGAACTGAAAAGGAGCTGAAACTCCTTTAAGATAGCCTATGGCTCAATGTATCAGTAAAGTTTAGGTTGGAATATAATAAATATAAAACCCAAATTAACAGTGGTTTTCAGACATAAAGTTTATTTCATGGGAAAAGTCCAAAAGATGGTATTTGTGACTTGGTATGCCACTTCCATGAAATTGTTAGAATTTCATATTCTTTCTGTATTGTAATTCCATCTTCCTTAACTAAAGACTTCTACTGTATAGTCCAAAATGGCTACTTGAACTGCAGTCATCAAGTCTGTATATTCCAGCTAGTTAAAAAAGAAAAGCAAAGAAAGACATGCCTTCTCCCTTTAAAGATGATTCCCAAAAGTTTACATGCTACTTGTGCTTATAGCCTCTTGGCCAGAACCTAGTTACATGGTCAACTTTGCTGAAAGAGAGGCTTGAAAATATAATTTTTTCCAGGATGTCATAAGCCCAACTAAAAAGGTGAAGATATTATTACCATGAAAGAAGAGAGCAGCTACCTGTATTTCTAAAAGTGTAGCTGAGTCTTGACCAAGGGATTTGAGGCAGTGTTGAGGGTCACAAAGGGTGTCTTTTTCCTACCTGTGGGTCTGTCTTTAAGTGTAAATCATGATTAAGGAGGCTGATTCAGTGAATTTTAAGTTGCTTCTCATATAGATCCACCATACTCTAGTGACCCTGAATGGCGTTTGGCCTATTAATCAGCAATTGGAGGAGTTTCCACTATTTTTTTTACATGTGTCTTGCCCTGCCATATTTCAACATATCATAATTATTTCCAGGACCTCTTCTCCAGGCCTCATAAACAGCAGCTTTCATTGATCATTAATTTTAAATCCTTATCCTCAGGTGATGCATATGAAATAGGATTGGCTCTGGCAAGGTGACCAGTCTCTAATTCAGGGGGGGATTTATGTCACTTCTAGAAGGATTCTAGAGAAAATTCATTTGGGAGACAATAGGGCCTGGAGTGAATAGGGGAATAAAAGAAGGAGGCATGACTTCTGAAGATGCATACAATTTTTCAGAAGGTTGGGAAACAAAGGGGGCTTTTCAAAATCCCATCAACCCATTTCCCATTTGCCCTGAGAATACTCACCCATGGTGCTTGTGGCTACAGCATTTACACCGTAATAACTGGTGAATCACATATGGTGTGATTACAGTCTTAAATGATTCTCACAAGTGGTTAAATGGAAAGACATTGACAATGACCAACTGAAAGATTTTTTTAAATTTTTTGGTGGGGGGAGGTACTGGGGATTGAACCCAGAAGTATTCTACCTCTGAGTTACATTAACATTCCCAGCCCTTTTTATTTTTTGTTTTTCGAAACAGGATCTCAGTAGGTTGCTGAGGGCCTCACTAAGTTACTGATGCTGTCCTCAAACCTGAGATCTTCCTGTCTCTGCTTCCCAAGTACTGAGATAACAGGCATGCACCCTCATGCCCAGCTGAATGTCTTTTTCTTGCAGTAATGTTATTGAAAAGTATAGTGCAGGAACCTGAACTGGAGATGTTTTGTTCAACAAGATCTCTTTTGGAAACACCTCATCTCAGGCAAATTATGACTGGTGAAAGATTTTTACTTTTGCTTTGGTGTCTGCATTTTTGTCAACAATTCTTCTGTATCCTCTGGTCAACTGGAGGCCCAGATTTCATTGCAGAAGATCAAACTTGTATTTGACTTTCTTCTAAATAAATTTTCAATTGAATTACTCCAAACAGAAACATTGCAGTCAATGAATTGCAGATGTGCTTCAGTCTCAAAGAGCATGTTTACATAAAATTAAATAAATGTGTCAGTGAGCTGTACTTTTCTAAACGGGAAATAGGTTAAAATGGGTGGAATCTGAGTATTCAAGAAGTAAATGACATTGCCCAATTCCACACAACTGCATAGTGGCAAGTCTGCTATGTTACTTACGGTTCCAATTACAATAAAATAATTTTTGAACGCCTTTCACCTATTGCATTTAAGTGATCATAGAAGACTTTATTTATACTGGTTCATATCTATATTCCCTCATTTATTTGTTGTGTAGAAAATATTTTGTTGATGCAGGAAAATTTTAATCCCTGCCCTTAGTGTGAAAAAGTAAATAAATTATTAATTAGAAGAATAATTTGTCATGTGCCTGCTATAGTAGGAGAGTTCGCTGGCTGGTGGTGGGAATTCCCACCTATGCACAGCTAAGGCATTCTCTCTGCTTTCTGAGGGATCACCTCACAACTGATTGGAAGAGACAGTCACTCTCTAAAGGGATGTTGAGCAGAGCAAGAATTCTCAACTGGAATTTTAAGGGTATACTTGTAATGGGGAATATTTAGTAAAATGTAATAGCCTCAGGAAAAGCTTAGAAATTGGACTATCTTTCAAGGGAGTTTCAAGTGCCTGATATTTGTATCCCCACACCAGCTCCATGGTGTAGGTAGAAACATGGGTCATAATCTTTATGTATTCATTTTACATCTATTTATTTAGTACTTGAACTAGGCGAATAGGATATGATAGAAACAAAATATGCAAAGATACCTGCTCTCACAGACCTGAAATCCAGTGAGAGAGATAATAAATTTTATAAATAAGAAAATTACATAGTATATGAATGAAGTTGAGAAAGTAGCAAGGTAAGGTTATTGGGAATGACGAGGAGGTGTTTTGTCAAAATGTATTGTCATATACATTTTGTCATATACATACTCTGGTATATGTATTATTTGAGCAGAGACTTAAAGGGAGTAAAGGAAGGAGCCATGTGGGTATCTGGAGAAAGAGTGCTCTGGACAGAACACATAGAAAAAATGCAAAGACTTTGTGATAGGAGTGAACTTAATATGATCAAAGAGCAAGAAGAATGGCATGGGTATAACAAAATAAGTGATAGGGAGAAAGATTAGGTTGGATAGTTAGCAGGGTCTTATTAATAATAATGAGAATTTTGAATTTGCTCTGACTATCATGGAAAGACCGAAGAATTTAAGCAGGGAAATGATTTGAACGGATACATCCTTTAAAAGGCTCACTCTGACTTCTTTGGGGGACATACATCACAGGGCCAAGAACAAGGAGGCTACTACAGTGATTCAGGTGAAAGATGAAGGGAACTCTTACCAGGATGCCAATAGTGGAGGAGATAAGAAGACAGGTTTTGTATACATTTTGAAAGTAGGGCACATAGCTTTTTATTATAAATTGGAAGTGGAGTGTGAGACAATAATAAAATTCATGGATGGTTGTCATAACTGATAATGCTGATAACCATAATGGCTTATATTTTGGGTGTACTTTTCTCTGTGACAGGTATAGTTCTAAGCACTTTATTTTTTTTATTATAATTTTTTATTGTAGTAATTCGTGCAATATAGCATACATCTTTGTTAAGTACTAGTTGTTAACAACATATTTGCACACATTTCTCATTTGACCCCTTCCCCAATTCCCACCCCATTCTCTCCCCCTCCCTCCCCCTCAGGTTCACTTCAGTGAGTGACCTTGATATGATTGTGTACGAACATCATGTGCTTTAGGGTGTCCCTCTGCCCCATGCATCCACTACAATTAAATCAACTTCTTTGCTTATCGAGGATCTCTCCTTTTCATCTGGAGACCCTCCTATGCCCCATCTTCTCCCTAGCATCCACATATTAGGGAGAACATATGCTTCTTAACTCTTTGTGACTGACTAATCTCACTTAACATAATGTTTTCCA
>PVLC010028271.1:8235-21257 GCA_004027655.1 Graphiurus murinus
TACCTAGTGAGGCACTCCGCAACTTAGTGAGACCCGGTTTCAAAATAAAGAATAAAAAATAGGGCTGGGGGTATAGCTCGGAGGTAGAATGCCCCTGAGTTCAATCCCCAGTACCACAAAAAAAAAAAAAAAAAAAAAAAAAAAAAAAAAAAAAAAAAAAAAAAAAAAAAAAAAAAAAAAAAAAAAAAAAAAAAAAACCCAAAAAAAAAAAAAAAAAAAAAAAAAAAAAAAAAAAAAAAAAAAAAAAAAAAAAAAAAAAAAAAAAAAAAAAAAAAAAAAAAAAAAAAGAAATAAAATTGGACTGGGAGTATAGCTCGAAGGTAGAAGGCCTCTGGGTCCAATCCCCAGTACACATACACAAAAAAAACAAAACACAAAAAAAAACAAAACAAAAAAACAAAGAGGGAGGCAGAAGTTTTAAAAACCCTAAGAAAATGCCATTCACAATGATAATAAATGGGAAAAAGATAAAACGGATAATTTCCTAAAAAGAAATATAGCTTATCAAAAGGAACTTAAAAAAGAACAGATACCAGCTGGGCATGGTGACACATGCTTGTAATCCCAGTATTTGGGAGGCTGAGACCGGAGGATCTGGGTACGTTCATGGCCAGTCTCAGCTACTTAGTGAGACCCTGTTTCAAAATAAAGTATAAAAATAGGCCTGGGGGTGTAGCTCCATAGGTAGAATGCCCCTGGGTTCAATCCCCAGTACCTCAAAAACAAAAACAAAACAGATACCTGCATGCATCAAGAATGATGGAAGAAGCTGGGCGTGGTGGCGCACGCTTGTAATCCCAGCACTTGGGAGGCTGAGACCGGAGGATCCGGGTTCGAGGCCAGCCTCAGCTGCTTAATGAGGCCCTTTGCAACTTAGTGAGACCCTGTTTCAAAATAAAGAATAAAAAATAGGGCTGGGGGTATAGCTCAGAGGTAGAATGCCCCTGAGTTAAATCCCCAGTACTGCAAAAAAAAAAAAAAAAAAAAAAAAAAAAAAAAAAAAAAAAAAAAAAAAAAGAATGATGGAAGAATTTAACCCACAAAACAACTCAACCCTAAGAGTGTTAAGTGTATGATAAATGGTTTTCCTGAATGATCTAAAAACCCATTTTAAATTGAAAAGGGAATGTTTTCCAACTCATTTCATGAGCTAATAAAATCTTGACTAGAACAGTATAAAAAAGAAAAATTATAGTGCTGTGGTAGTGTGGTGGTGCACGCCTATAATCCTAGTACTTGGGATGCTGAGGCAGGAAGATCGTAGGTTTGAGACAGTCTGGGCAACTTAGCGAGACCTGATCTCAAAAATAAATAAATAAATAAATAAATAAATAAATAAATAAATAAATAAATAGAGGTGGGATGTAGCTCAGAGATAGAATGTTCTAGGTTCTATACCCAATATAAATACATCAATCAATCAATCAATCTCATTTGTGAATATAGATGTACAAGCCCTAAATATATTTTGGTAAACAGAATTTCAGCAATATATAAATAAAAGAATATACCATAACCAAGTTGAATTTATCCCAGAGTGCAAAACTAGTTTAAAACTAAAAATTCGTGGTGAGCGTGGTGGTGCATGCTTGTAATCCCAGTACTTGGGAGGCTAAGACCAGAGGATCCGGGTTCACGGCCAGCCTCAACTATGTAGTGAGACCCTCTGCAACTTAGTGAGATCCTGTTTCAAAATAAAGAATTAAAAATAGGGCTGGGGGTGTAAGCTCGGAGGCAGAATGCCTCTGGGTTCAATTCCTAGTACTGCAAAAAAAAAAAAAAAATTGTGTTGATGTTATGCTATATTAGTACATTAAAAGAAAAAAGATGAGAACATCTTTAGCATTTGATAAAATTCAACATCAATTCGTGATAGCATTTCATTTTTTTCCTAAAATGGGAATAGAAAAGGACTTAGCCTATTTATTTATATTTTTATTTCCCAAGAAAATAACAACCTGAAGCAAATTTGGCAAAATGTCAAGAACAGTTGAGTGTTTGTAATGTGATACCCTGGAGCTGGTTTACTGTTTCAATTTTGGATCAGCTGGGTGTTAAGTGAAAAAATAATTGAAATAATAGAGGAAATGACAATGTGGAAAATTCATACTTTCTTCATACACTGAAGAAAGAAGAGGAAAATGATCACCAAAAAACTTAGTAAAAGGGAATAAAATGACCATTATTGATACTATATTTTAGATGTTTGATCAATACATATATATATATATATATATATTCTTTGAGCTTGATATATATATCAAGGAAAGAGAACTGGGCATGGTTGTGCTTGCTTGTAATCCCAGTACTTGGGAGGGTGAGACAAGAGGATCACAGGTTCAAGGGCAGCCTCAACAACGTAGCAAGACTCTCAGCAACCTATGGGACCTGGTTTCAATCTAAAAAATAAAATAGGACTGGGGGTGTGGTTCAGAGGTAGAATGCCCCTGGATTCAATCCCCAGTACCTCTCCCTACACACACACACACACACACACACACACACACACACACACACACACACGAAGAGGTGAAAACTTACAAGAAATAGGAAATAGAGAAATGAGAAATAAGAACAATAGAAAGTAATCTAAATGAAAAATAGAATGAAACAAAATGACAATTTGAAACTAGTAGAATAGATTTATGAAAACAAGGAAATGAAGTACACTTAAATCCAAATTAAGCTCTGATTTGCGATATTCACACTATGAAAGTGTATTAAATCAATACAATACTTCTGATTGCATGATTATTAAGATAAAATAATACCCTAAAAGGGCCTCAGCTTGTTATTTCTTATTTTCCTCATGCAAGGTTTGATTCATTAAATGGCAGAATGTTTGTGAATAAATATCTTTTCTATTTTTAAGAACCAAAGACAGATAATTAATGAACTATACTGATAATTGCAGGATTTTAATATTTATAGGCATCTGTCACTTTACATTTTAAGATCCTCTTACCATATGCGTTCTTCCCTTTTAATTCCAGTAATTAAAGTTTTTGAAGATATACTGTGAAAATGTGGCTGTAACATTGTCAGATTGGCGATCAGGACCCCTTCTTGCTGATAAGCTTTTGGATTGTATGTATGCATTGTGATGTTGGGGATTGAACCCAGGGATGTTCTACCTCTGAGCTACACCTCCCATCCTTATTTTATTTTTTATTTGGAAAGAGTCTCACAAAGTTGCTGAGGGCCTTGCTAAATCGCTGAGGCTAGCCATGAACCTGAAGTCCTCTTGTCTCAGCCTCCCAAGTACTGGAATTACATGTGCCCCACTATGCCTAGAATATTTATTTATTTTTGAGACTGGAAATCTTGCTATACTGCTCAGGCTGGGCTCAAAATCCTAGTTCTCCAGCCTCAGCCTACCCAGTATCTGGGATTACAGGCATGTGCCACTGTACCTGGCAAGCTTTCTATTTTTAAGTGAAAACTGTTACAACGGTTAAACTTTTTGCTATAATGGGAATTGAACACAGTACAATTAATCTACCTCTGAGCTATGACCCCAGCTCTATTTTTTTTTTTTTTTAAATTTCGAAAGAGTCTCATTAAGTTGCTGAGGGCCTTGCTAAGTTGATGAGGCTGGTATGGAACCTGTGATCCTCCTGTCTCAGCCTCCTAAGTACTAAGATTACAGGCAAGAGCCTCCATGCCCAGATAATTGTGCACTTTTTTTTATCTCTTATATTCAGCCTAAAAGTATACTCTCTAGCCTCCTCTGCTTCTACTTAAGTAACATCTATACTTCGTATCATTATTTAATATGTGAAACGTATCAATCATTTGCTAGAACTTCTGCCTAATGAAAACTTTTTTTCTTCTTAATCGTCACTAACTTTTTGGCCTCACGTGAAGCAGCTCTGAAGACACCTCCCAGGTTAGGAAATGCTTTTGCGGTTTCTGGCTTTCTATTGCTACCAGGTGCTGCCTCCAAATTGATTGCTGTGTGGTTGATCTGGGTAGAGTTGTTTTTCATTTTCTAATTCTATCTTAAATATCACCACAGATTGGATTTCATTCTCCAAATCCAGATTGGATTTGAATCGGTCCTTAAAGCAATAAAAACACTAAACATTTAACAATTTTAACAAGAAAGAAAATTCCCTATTCTTATTTTTTTCTTATTTATTTATTTTATAGTACTGGGGATTGAGCCCGGAGGCATTCTACTTCCAAGATAAACGTCCAGCCCTTTTTATTTTTTTACTTTGAAACAGGGTCACTAAATTGCTGGGGCTATACTCAAACCTGTGATCCTCCTGTCTCAGTCTTTCAAGAACTGGGATTATAGGTGTGTGCCACCATGCTTGCATCTCCTGATTTTTTTTTCTTTATTTTGAAACAGGGTTTCACTAAGTTGCAGAGGGCCTCACTAAGTAGCTGAGGCTGTCTGCGAACATGGATCCTCCAGTTTCAGCCTACCAAGTGTGCGCCACCACACCAGGCTGCATCTCTTGATTTTTGAACAATGATTTCTTTGCTCTTTATTTCCTGCATTTATTTTTTTCTACGCAACATAGAATCATTTTGCCTGCTTATATGTCCCTGTGCCCGGCTTTCTCCAAATCTTCTTGAAGTCTCTTGATGCAGATTGGGAAAGGAGAGTCAATCAATCAAAAGACTGATTATAATTTTTTGTGTGTGAGTGTATATGTGGTTCTGGGGATTGCACCTAGGGGTGTTATACCTCTGAGTTATACTCTCAACCCTGTTTTATTTTTTAGTTCGAAACAGGGTTTTACTAAGTTGCTGAAGGCTTCACTGAGATGCTGAAGCTGGCCTCAAACCTGTGATCCTCCTGTCTCAGCCTCCCAAGTACTAGGATTACAGGCATATGCCACCATGCCTGGCAAGAAACTGATTATATAGACAATGGTGAGACCATATATAAATTAGATCTCTGAGCACAACTACAACTAATTAGCCCAGGAAACCAGCCCGCTAAAAGTCAGACTTACAGGAGGTTGGACTATTATCCCCAGGAACAACCCCAGGAAGCCAAACAATAGTTTCTATAACAATTAACCTAAATGGGCAGGACTTGATTAATAACTTCCTTAGTTTCAGTCTCTGCTTCCAACGTAAGATGAACCAAAGAAAGCACATACACTCTGAACCAATCTTGCAGGATGCCCCACTTTTACTTAGCCTTCCTATAGCTTCTCAATACTATCAGTTTCCAAGAAAGGGACAGCCAAGGTATTCTCTTTCTCCCACTATGAAGCATTCACTCTCCTCTGCTTGCCTTTGAGTCTCTGCCAAAACACAAGTAATGGTGGTTGACTTCCTTGCTATAGTAAGTTCTTAATAGCCTATTTGTTCTCATTCAGTTGGTCTTTGTTTAATCTCAACTCAATCAATATGTTAAGTATATTTTCAGTGTCTTCTATAAGTGCTCATTCTAGTGGGAAAGACCCAAGACCTGGACCCAACAGAACAGAGCATCTAGTTGGGAAGCTGGCACTGAAACACTAAAGTTTTTCAGGTTATAGTATAAAATAACGAGGCTAATTATCATAAACAATGAGTGATTTTCACTATACCATCAACTTTTTTAGAGTAGACACCATGACTAACCACTGAGACTTTCCTAAACAGAAATGTGCTTCACACATGATATAAAATGTTCAATTGGTATGGATTCCAATTGGCCAGACTGAGAAAATAAATCATGTCAGCAGATATTCCTCCTCATAGTGCTCCCTCTAGTTTGGTGACCTTCTCAGGTGTTTATGGTAGCCTCTCTTGATCTCAATTTCTAGAGACTCTTGGCTTTCTCATCTGGTTGCAAGATGCTGCAGAGGAAGGCCACTGTAAGCTTTGCATCTTTGGAGCACCAAAGTAATAAACCTTAGCAGTGTCTTCATGTCCTCCTGGCTCCACTTGGGTTAATCCTGGGGCCAGGAAGCTGGGAAAGTGATTGACTTGAGCTAAACAGAGGTAAGATCAGTCCCATGCAAATTTCATAAATAGACTGGAGCAAAAGTGGATTTTTCGACAGACATTGGGAGCAATGTTTCCAGAACCAGAAACCATGGAGACTGGACAACAAATTTGAAGTGTCCTGTACAATGACTTGTGTTCATTTATTCAACAAAATATTCTGAGCTGTATTTCCTTGTGCTGGTCAGTCATTGTGCTGTGCTCTGGGGATTCAGACATAAAAGATGACACCATTCCTACCACTGGAGAACTTGTAATCATGGAGTGGAGGAAGGGAAATAAGTATAGAAATGCAATCGTGTGATAAGCCATAAAGAGGCATGGGGAGGGTTCTATGAGAACTATTTCTAGGGTAACAGTCGGAAGGAGAAAAATGGAGGTGAGAAGAAGAAAGAGATAAGGAAAAGCTTTCGAAAAAAGGTGGTTCCCCATCTGAGTTTGACAACCCAGGGTCACTAGCCTGACAAAGGTGGGAATAGTGACATCAAAGTGAGGAAGTGTCTTCAGACAGCAGAGAGAATACATGGCCCATTTAGGGGACTCAAAGAGGTCATGTGACTATATTTTGGTGGAGAAGAGAGATGTTCTGGAAATTGAGATCTTTATTATTTAAGGACTTTATGACATTAGATTAGATTTTATTGATATTAGATTTTATTCTGAGGGCAAAGGGAATTCACTCTGAAGAGTTCAGAGCAGATTTATGTTTTAGAAAGATTGTTCCAAAGAAACGATCAAGGCTGTGACTTTGGGAAGTTGAGGATAAAGGGGAAGAGGAAGCCAGATCCTGTCTCAAAATAAAAACAAATTTCCTGAGTCTTTTTTTTTTTTCCTGCAAATATCTTGGGTTTTGTTTTGTTTTGCTTTGTTTTCTGCAAGTATTCCATTTCCTTTGGAAAACCAAACCATACTTGTTCAATCCTTGGGGTGGAGAATTCAGCCCTGCTCCTTTATCTCTCAGGGTCTTAATTATAGCACATGATCTTAAAGTTCTTGTGGGCTATAATCTATGAAACATTGACCACATACTTTTTGGAATTTCTAGCCTCTGCTCAGTTCTCTTGGTGTTTGGCTGTCCTGGCTGCTTCTTATATTCATCTGCTCTAGCAGCTATGATTCCAGTTTTCAGTATCTTGTGGTTTGGCCTGTTTCCTTGGCTCATCCTGGATTCACATATGTTTGAGCCATGGATACTTCTAGTCAGGAAAGTTTTCCTGCCTTTCCACATAAGGAAGACATTTCGCATCCAGTCCTAGAGTGGGGCCAAGAAGATGCAGGGAGGTGCACAACCTGGTTCCTGGTCTTGAGGCATGTATGGTGTAGTGAAAGGGACAGGCAGTAAATACCTAGCTCTGGTGCGGGGTGGGAAGCTAGGAGAGTAAGATCTCAGGGTCGCTAAGAAGGCTACCATAAGCCGGGCGTGGCAATTCTAACCATCCTGGGTCTTACTTAAGATAGCCAATGTGGTTCCATTCTAAAGGAGCTAAGTGTGACATATCTAAGGGGTCAGAAGAGGACAGAAATGTCAGAGAAAACAGCAAAATCTATGGCCTAGAAATGTGAGGTTAGGCCAGGCATGGTGGTGCATGCTTGTAATTCCAGTACTTGGGAGACTGAGACAGGAGGATCACAGGTTTGAGGCCAGTCTCAGCAACTTGTGAGGCCCTTTGAAACTTAGTGAGATCCTGTTTCAAAATAAAGAATAAAATAAGGCTGAGGATGTAGCTCAGGGGTAGAATGCCTCTGGGTTCAATTCCTGGTACCACAAAATGGAAAGAAAGAGAAAGGGGGAGGAAGGGAGTGAGAAAGAAAGGAAGGGAGGGAGGAAGGGAGGAAGAAGGAAGGAAGGAAGGAAAGAAGGAAGGAAGGAAGGAAGGGAGGGAGGAAAGGTTGAATCAGGGAGGAATCATAGTTCTGGAATGACAGAATATTCTTGAATCCCTCATATATGTTGTTCTTCTTGTGAAGGGAGCTTGCAGTGTGAATTGTGGGAGTTTCTATGTATGGTTCAGAAATAGAGGCAGTGACTTGGTTTAAATATTCCTTTGTATTTATGGGGAGTTTGGGGGGTACTGGGGATTAAACTCAGGGCCTTATGCACACTAGGCAAGTGCTCTATCAGTGAGCTATACCCCAAGCCTCAGTATTTATATGTTTTAAGGTACATATTCTGTTTTCTAACATTTACTAAAGCCCCATAAAACAAGTCACTAGTCATATCTCTTTATGTTCCAACATTCAGCCCAATGCTCTCAATAAATGCTTTTTTTATGACACGAAAGAAAAAACAAAAAAGTGTTGATTTCATGGGATGATAGAAGCAGAGCTTTGATAGGGAAGGATTGGGACCTTGAGGCTGAGGTTGGGAATATCGAGTACTAGGCACACTTGGAAACTTCAAACTGCTGTATTCCCCAGAATGCTGCAAGGCTGCAGAAGTGACCTGCGCCACCTTGTCAGAAGACAGTGGGTCTCCATTTCTTGAAGACTATAAAGCAGTACCTTCCATGATAACACTTGACCTTCTCAGGATCTGCCTCAGGTCTACTCTTGGCTGCAAAATCCACAATTGGGGCCAAAAGTGAGCACACTGGGAGCATATTCTGCTAAGGGAGGAGCAGAGTCTAGTCCAAAGTAGCAGAGAGCCTGGCTGACATGTACTGGAAGCAACTGGTGAACATGCCTGGGAGCAAACTGCGATGGTGCTGGATCAAAGTGTTGGAATGTAAGACTGGGTAAGGCAGAGTTTGTCAGTAAAGGGGCATCCTGCTAGCACTCACAATTTAGCTCCCTGGCAAGGGTCTCAGGAGATGGGTCTAATATACTGCTTGGATAGCTTTGCAACTTGGAAAAAGTATTGATCTATATACAATAAAGATAGAAGAACTGCCAGGACTGATTTTAGAGAAAAGAATCAAAAGACTCAGAGAAGCAGGCATATTAGAATAGGCCTCCTCTATTAGATCAGGAAGACACATCATTTATGAAGAAGCTAAAGAATGCACTGGCAGGGGTGCCAGCATCATTGAGAATCTCAGTGGCATTGTCTTCTGTAGATCAGGGCTGAGAGGAAATGATGTCATAAGACTGGTCTCTGTAAGCAATAAGACTATTAAAATAGCCAGCTGTGGTGGCACACACCTGTAATTCTAGTACTTGGGAGGCTGAGACAGGAAGACTGCATGTTTCAGACCAGCCTCAGCAACTTAGTGAGACTCTCAGCAACCTAGTGAGACCCTGTTTAAAAAAAAAATAATAATAAAAATGCAAAACAGCAGAGGCCATGTGGCAGCACTTCATTGTCAGAAGTAGATGGCCAAATTGTTGTAAAGATGTCAAGTTTGGAATGAAATCAAGGAAGAGCTGAGGAGGTAGCTAATGGAACACCTAGTGTTTCTAGAGGCAAGATAACTGGGCAGCCAACAGGGGTACAAGGATCCTGAAAAGCTTAGCGTAGTTTTCATCTTTAAGGAGAGATCAGGAATGAGTAATGGGGAGGCCAAGGTCATCCATCCCCAGTGGAAAGTTGCAACCTTTTGTCCAGTTTCAGACCTAGAACTCACTGAGTAAAGAGGGCAATCCTCAGCCGGGCGTGGTGGCACACGCTTGTAATCCCAGCATTTGGGAGGCTGAGACCGGAGGATCCGGGTTCGCGGCCAGCCTCAGCTACATAGTGAGGTACTCCGCAACTTAGTGAGACTCGGTTTCAAAATAAAGAATAAAAAATAGGGCTGGGGGTGTAGCTCAGAGGTAGAACGCCCCTGAGTTCAATCCCCAGTACCGAAAAAAAAAAAAAAAAAAACAAAAGAGGGCAATCCTCGTGAGGCCCTATAGATGCAGTATGAATAGCACAGTCTATCCAGTATTGATTCCCCCAGAGAAACTATGGCCATCTGTGTGGCTGCCATACACTACAAAGAAAGGAATGCCCAGATCTCGCAGCCAGGCAGGGATCTTGGATACAGTGATATCCAGGGAGCCAAATATCATTGTCAGAGTAGGGAATTGTGGGTCTCAGAGAAAACAGTCCTTGATAACATCTGTCTCCCACTGAGTTCATAGATCCTGCCAACTCCCACCCTGCAATCCACTCCCTCATTGAGCCTGCCCACCCTCCAATACCAGGTCTCATTCCACGGGTTCTTAAAAACATAAACAGGTCCCACTTATATGGAATAAACTACAGTGTGCTTTTCCTCTCACCCCAGAACTACACCGTCCCCGTGCTACAGTGCACTTCTATTAGACTTCATGTTCTCAGGAATGACAGCCAGTATTTGATGGGTTGTCAGCTAGTTCTGCAAATTAGGATAGAATATAATCCTTAAAAATATGGAGAGTTTTTTTGGCTAAAGTGTATGCTTTCTGCTCACTGCCTCGTTGGATGCTAAGTCAACAAGCCTGTCAGAGTCAAAGCTTCGAGACAGAGAATTTCAGCTTGATATAGTAGCAAATATATTCCTATTAAATTATTGGCAGAAAGTCACTGGCAGTCGTGAAGTGGTTGTTATGAGTATTAAGTATGTCATGAAAATTGTTTCAAGATTTTGAAATTTTGTGCGGTCATCTTTCCTTTAAATAACCAGTAGACCCCAGTACGGAGAAGCAGACTGTACTCATTGTCCCTTTCTTTGCACAGTGTCACTTAGTGGTGGCAGCTTCCACTATTGGTACAATCCACTATTTCCTTCAAACACTTAAACTGAGATTAAAAAGGCATCCTTTTTAATCCAGCAACTATTATCCACAATTAAAATGGTGGACACATTGGCATTTAGTTATATCGGTTTTTTAATTCACATTGAATGTATCATTCTCTGGTTTCTGCATAGCTGATACTCTGTCAGCTTTGATCCCAAAGCCCCTTTGGTCACAAGGACTCTACAGCCCACAGAATAATCATTAAGAAACTAAGAAAATATCTGCTTATATCGTGTGAGTTTCTGAGATAAATAGGACCAAAGGCCATAGAGCATTTCCCCCATGGATTTAGTGCACAGATGCTAGAAGTAGATTTGTGCTCTGTGCCTCAGCTCTCCTGTCCAACAGGGAAGAGAAAGATTAGCCAGCAGGAGGATGTGCCAGTAATTTTACTTTGTCTGACATTGATCTAGTATAGTGGCTTTTTAAATCTTTTTCTTCCCCTCCCTCCCTCCCTTCCTCCCCACCCCCTTTTATTTGTGTGTATGTGGGGGGGGGAGTACTAGGGACTGAACTCAGGGGCATTCTACACCCCCAGCCAATTTTATTTTTATTTATTTATTTTTGCGGTACTGGGGATTGAACCCAGGGGCATTCTACCTCTGAGCTCCACCCCCAGCCGTATTTTTATTCTTTATTTTGAAACAGGGTCTCCCTAAGTTCCTGAAAGCCTCACCAAGTAGCTGAGGCTGGCCATGGACCTGTGATTCTCCTGTCTCAGCCTACTAGGTACTAGGATTACAAGCATGCACCACCACACCCGGCTTTTATTTTTTATTTTGAAACAGTGGCTTGCTCAATTACTGCATGCTGGCCTTCAGTATGTGATCCTCAAGTCTCAGCCTCCCTAGTACTGGGATTACAGGCATGTACCACTGCGCTTGGCTCTCCAGTGGCTTTTGTTAAAGGTATTTTTTCAAGAATGGTTCTTCTAGCCGGGTGTGATGGCGCACGCTTGTAATCCCAGCATTTGGGAGGCTGAGACTGGAGGATCTGCGTTCACAGCCAGCCTCAGCTACTTAGTGAGGCACTCCGCAACTTAGTGAGACCCGGTTTCAAAATAAAGAATAAAAAATAGGGCTGGGGGTATAGCTCGAAGGTAGAATGCCCCTGAGGTCAAGAATGGTTCTTCTTTCTCCTTATATGTGAATTTCAGGGCTGGTTTTGTTTCTTAATAGTCATGTCACTGATCCTTATTACTGCCACCTCCTCTTTCTCAGCTTTCAGGATACAACTGATCGGTTTCCTATTTGGAAAGCAATACTTTGCTTTTATCCTAGAAAACCTCATATGGATGTCAGAAAGTTCGCTGAGCTTCTGTGGCAATGAAGCAAAAGTTCAGGTGGCTGTGTGCCGCTATGTGACAAAATTTCAATACAGGCAGTGTGCTAGGGACAAAAAGGGAAAGGACCACTTGTTGAACGAAATCCAATTTTCAGATATTCATCATGCTGTATCCTATTCGCACTTTGCTTTTCCAATGCTATGTGAAATCATCACCCTCACAGAGTCACTTGTCCCAGCATGTAGGAATTCACATGCCACATTGGTACCTGAGCTTTATTTATTATACATGTGGATGATGTTATTCTTAGCTGCAGCATGTATATTATTACTATTTCATTATTACTTCTAGGCCTCCATAAGCCATTTTGAGCCACTAGTCCACTTTTGTGAATATGGAGCTAAAAGGCAACATGAGAGAAAAATTAAAAAGCACAGGCAATCAACAGTATTATATAAATTGTTTGGAAGCCCACAAACCAGAAGATGGCATAGCCTGTTTACTGTAGGGCGCTCCCTGCAAAATGATCAGCATAGTCTGTACCTATGTGCAACCTTCACACCTCTACACCCTAATTATTTTCAGTGCTGTCTTTGTGTGTGTATATGTGTGTGTGTGTGTGTGTGTGTGTGTGTGTGTGTGTGTGTGTGTACGAGATACTGGGGATTGAACCCAGGGGCATTCTGCCTCGAACTCACACCCCCAGCTCTATTTTATTTTTTTAAATTTTGAAATGGAGTCTTGCTAAGTTGCTGAAGGTTTCGCTAAGTTGCTGAGACTGGCCTGAAACCTGTGATCCTCATGTCTCAGCCTCCCAAATACTGGGATTATGGGTGTGGGCCACCATACCCAGCTTGCCTACATTTTTAAAAACACTTTTTTATTTTTTCCATTTAATTATTTAGTTGTCTGAACTCCATCATGGTATATGATATGAAGAGTGCCCTCCTCCCCCAAAAGTTAACATATGATCTTAATATTATTTATTGAGTAATTTTTTTCTCCATTATTTCAAATGGCACGTTTATGACATATACTTCCTTTTTTTTTTTTTTTTTTTTTTTTTTTTTTTTTTTTTTCC
>PVLC010028272.1:0-20000 GCA_004027655.1 Graphiurus murinus
TTAATGGGACTTGGTGGACTATAAGAGAAAGCCCTATTGTTTCAAGGGAACTGATGATGGAATTGTTACTATTTAAAACAGTAAGTTATAATCATGGTTGTCTGGCCACTGTGAATTGATGGAAAAAGTGTTAACACAGCAGAGGGGACAGTAGTATATCATGGTGGCATGTGAAAGGACATATAGTGTAGTCATTATGAGAATGGACGCTGGAGCCAATCAGTCTGGGTTTGAGTGGTGGCTCTGTCATTTACCAACTCTGTGACTGTATGCTACTTAACATATAAGATGTCTCAGTTTCTTCATTTTTAAATGTAAAAATAATTCTACTCCATTGGGTTATTGGAAATATCAAATAAGTCATTTAATATAAAGCCCATACAATAATGCTTTGTGAATAGTAAGTATCAATAAATCTTTGACATCATGATCAATAGAGCTTTTGAGTTTTTTGATCAATGACCTTTCACCTCTAGACTGTTCTTCAGTACTTGTAGGAAAATAGAGACAATGCACTAGCCTCAAAATGAACTACGTCAATGAGATGGAAAAAGTTTTATTGATAAGACTTTTCCCCATAAATAAGGTGCCATTTGACTCATAAGAGTGGATACTTACATGCTTAGTGAGGAATTTAGTTCAATCCAGAAGGCCTACATGCTGGTTGCCACAGGTTGTTTCAAGAAAAGGGGTATAACTTTTGTGCACCATAGAAGCATGTGAAATTATAGTGGGTGGAAGTTGGTGGATATATATGTGGGAGAAGAGAGGATTCTGAAAGTTAGAGGGATGTTGGGGAAGCAGAACTTCTTTGGGGCAGCAAGAACAAAGAATGTAAACAAAATTGCCTAAGAAGAGATTTATTTTTATACTTTTGGTGCATTGTAGTCTAATATAATGTAGTTTATAGGGCTAGCAACAAACATAAATTCAATCTCCCATCCTCTTTCCCCTAGAAAATCTAAACTAAATTCTACCTTGCCCACTAATGCTTTTGTGTGAGGATATTACTTTGAAAAATTCAAAGAGGTGTTTATTCTTGGGTTTAGGTGAATGTTAGGAAAATGAAAACAAAGACAAACAAACAAGAAAAAATGCATAAAAGCAAGAACTAGAGAACAAGATGCTATATAACTAGAAATCCCCAAGTCCCCAGGAACTAGTAAAACCTGTGTGGGCAGCTGTGCATATTTGAGGAAATGGAACTAATTGGAATCTAAGGCAATGGCACCAATCTTTGCCATAATTATTTTTTATTTTCTTCTTTTTTTTCCTTTTTTTTTTTTGTTTGCACTGCTGAGATTGAACCTAGGACCTCATTCATGTTAAACAAGTGTTCTACCACTGGGCTATATCCCAGCCTTTTACCTTAATTTAATGATGTTTTAAAACTGACAAAATATCAAGAATTATTTTAATATTAATTTCTTTAAAATAGAATTACATATTAAACGTTTATACTTGCATATATTTGTGGGATATAAAGTGATGTCATGATTTTTGGATAGTGTGGAATGATTAAATCAGCTACCTGGCATGTTCATCATCTCAAATATTTAACCTTTTTTATGATAAGATTTGAAATTTACTTCTAGTGATATTGAATTCACCATGATTTGCAACAGATTTTTTTAAAGTCAAACATTTCTGCTATCTAACTGATGTTTTATATCCTTTGACTATCATTTCTTTAGTCTCCCCACCTTCTATATTTGGTAACCACCATTATTATTGATTTTTTAACTGCAGAACTGTAACCAGAAGGATATATAGTGTTCATTTGTAAGACATTTACCACTGTTATGGCATCATATAGGATCAAAATTATAGACTGAGAATGTTTTACAAAGGAGAAAAATAAGGGGATGCAATGTAGACAAAAATTAATGGGACTCATGATGGTAATGAGGCAAGTTAAACATTGAGTGTAGATTAAAGTTCAAGTATTACCAGATACTAGAAATATTCACAAACATGCTCATATCCATTATCTCATTTAATCTTTGTGCTAAGTCTGTTATTTAGATAGAGCAGGGATTATTCTTATTATTTGTATGAGGCATAAAAAATAAAGTTTAATAACTTTGGTGAAGTTATTAAGTGGGAAGAGAACACAGGGCCATACTAGGCAAGCACTTTACCTCTGATCTATATACCCAGTCCAAAAATTTACATCTAAGTAGAAAACAAATTATGATGCAACTCCAAGTTGTCTAACCACTGGTCTGGAATTCATTTGTTCTTTTAGTAACAAGTGTATACTGAGGACCAACAACATCCAAGATGAAGTATTACTTGAGGACCATGAAAGATTTCTTGATTACAAACTATGTCTTCTTGGAAATAATAACTAGCAGGTCCAAGAGTTCATAAATATTTATCTGGAATAGGAAATACATGAGTTGTGTATGCATGGTTCCCCCCTGTTGTTTATACCCCAAAGAAAATATTTCTTTGCAATAGAGGTAGTTTTATACCATCCCATATATCAGACTTAGGTTATGAAGAACATATCAGAAGATTCTTGAGTATTTGTGGACAAGTATATGCTTTAGATACTCCAGATTCTAGTTGCTTAATTTCAGGAACAATTTGTTCTCTTGCAACCAAATAATACTTCTTAACTAATTTACTTTTATTGTTTTTGATCGGTTTACGAAAACGTAGTTTATGTTCTCTGTGTTTACAAGGGACATTGGAAAGTAGTTTCAAAGTACTCCCAACAACTCCAATAAAACAAACTCATGACTCTGATCTTCACTTTCATAATCTGTAAATGGAAATGTTAATAATTTTTGTTCATAGAGTTATAGGAACAATGGGTGCATTTGTATACAGAGATATGAAAAAGTGTTACATACTTCATAAACACCATATTTCATAAATATTATTTTAGTTACTACTACCACTATTGATATTTCGTAATATAAATTACAAGGTTAATTATTTGACCAAGTTCACATAGCCAGTAAGGAAGAGAGGCTGACTGTAATTCTAGAGCCAAGGATTTTAACTACTCAGCTATCCTGAAGCAGAAAAGTAATTATGTTTGGCAATGAGACCAAGGCAGAGGGTCAATGAAAATGAAGTTAGAATGGTGAGCATGAGAACAAGAAAAAATTGTGAAAACCTTTAAAATAACTTGACAAGGAAAGCAATGACTAGATTCAGTGAAAAGAAATGCAAGCTAACGATCCTCAGGGCAAAAAAGTAAGATCGGGGATTATTGTCTTAATGGCTCATTTGCTTCTAAACATTAAACCAATGAAGGATGGAGATGATATTGGAGGCTAACACACACCAGAAACCATCCTTGCTTCTAAGAAATCACAGAAAATGTGGAAAGGAAATATGAGCAAATACGATAAGCTGGCACAGAAAAAGCAAGGGAATTTACAATAGATATTTTCACACAAAAGCTAGAAGAAAACTCTCAAATATTAAGAATAAAAATGGGCTTATTTATTAGTGTTCAAAGACAAAAAATAATAAAAGAGAACATACCAAAAATATACTAACTTCCATAATGGTTTGCAGGTTATTAGGTTCTAGTATCTTTTGGCAATGACTATATTTGATACATTTTTTTCAAATAATGTGATCAGTCAAAAGACAGATTTATCAGAGTATATCCACTATCTATTATATTCCACTTTTAGGCATCAGTATCTGTTTCAGTTATCTATAGTTGTGTAGTATTATAACCTGAAACATTTCATATTTCCCAATTCAGTGGATTGATTGGGTGATTCTTATGTCTGTGTTTACACCTGTGTTGAATTCAACTGGGGCAGGGGCCAGTCAGATCAGGGATAGAATTAGCTGCAACATCTCTTCTCATGTCGCTTTTCAGTTTTGGCTTTGTTTCCAACCTACCAACTCAAGACAGTGTTTTAAGAGGCCAAAATTAGAAGCTACAATGCCACATCACTTAGGTTCTATCACTATAAGTATCTAATATAATTGGTTATAAAGATAAAAGGCTTATTTTGGCTCATAGTTTTGGCAGCTCTGATCCCTGAACTTTTGACCTTGTTGATTTTGAGTCAGCATATCATGGTGAAAGTGCATGATGGAGGAAAACTACTCACTTCATGGTCAAGATATGAATGAGAGAAGAAAGGACAAATTCCCAAATACCTAACAACTTCCCACCAGGCCCCACTTGGAGTTTCTATCACCTCTCAGTAGTCAATCTGGGGGCCAAGTTTTTAATACATGGTTCTGTGGGGGACACATAAGGTCCAAACTATAACAGGCATATTCTGTTGATCTAAGCAAGCCACAAGTTCATCCCAGATCCAAGGTATAGAGAGATAAATACACATTACTCGACGATGGGAAGAGCTGCAAGATATTGTAGTCAGGGTTTTTACTTTACCTCTGGAAGTATAATAGATAGAAAATATTAGAGGGACTTCTGACTGGTATTCACTTCTTTTGTACATCATGAAATTTAGTGACCTGCATAATCCCTCAAAAATCTGAAGTCCATGACGGCTGTATCTCCCTGAAGACTAATGACTTCATTTGACTTCTTCCCATGTACTTTCTTTTAGCTTACAATATAGCAAAAGAATCTCCTATAACTTTTCGCACTTGATCAGTGAAAGATGCAGATTCACGGTAGTATAAAAGACACACATGTGGTTTCTTATAAAGATCAAACATTTCCACATTTTAAGAATTAAATATTAGCCATTTGGATCTGATATGTCATATCTCAAAATTCTTTGTGAGTTTTTCTATCATACATATTATTAGGACTCATATCTGGAAAAATTGGTCATGATAAAGCCTTTGAGAAAATCTTGCAGTTATTATAAAAGACTAAGTTCTTACCCAGGCATGATTATGCACACTTGTAACCCCAGTACTTGGAAGGCTGAGACAGGAGAATCATGGGTTTGAGGACAGCCTCTGCAACTTATAAATGCACTCAGCAACTTACCAAGATCCTGTTTAAATTTTTTTTAAAAAGGGCCGAGAATGTAGCTCTGAGGTAGAACACCCCTTGGTTTCAATCCTGAATACCAAAAAAGAAAAGTCTTTATGAAATGTATATCAAAATATTGGTGCTTTCAGAACAAAATGTTTCTCTTCTTACATGAGATACTGTAATCTACTCTGACATGGTATGTTGACACAAATTGTTAAAATATGTGAAAAAAGTTATTTGAAGAGAATCAAGTCATTATATCAATCTCGTGTAGCTTTGCTCCTTTTCTATGTTCTTTTATCTTTTCAAAAGCCTCTTGTGGCATGGAGGCAGAGATGATGGTGTTACAGTAGTACAAGCCTGGCCCGTTATGCCTGAGAAACTGATTATACCCTGCCTGCTCACCCACTGCTGGAGATGCTCTGCTTTGTGTTAGGCCCTCTGATGCTTGAAGCAGAAAGAATGCAACAGTAGTTGGCTGGACTTTGGGGAATATTCTATGACAAGTCAGAAAAGTAAGTAAATAACCAAGTAAATGTTCCTTCCAAATGTCCATCTTGTAATAAGTCACTGTTGCTACTTAAAAGAAGGACTATTTTTTGATTACAATAGAATGGTATTGTAGGAACTTCTTTTAATTCTGGTCTAGTCCTCATATGTAATTTTACTCTCAAAAACTATGTACAGTCTCTGGCGTAAAACAGCCTAAGCTGTGGTACCACAATCCCAGTGACTGCTTAATAAGATCTGCATTGATGTGTTTGGACTAATCCATATTAGCCCCACAGCTAATAAACCATACACTTTTGTAATAAGAAACCTGTAGAAAAAACACAACTTCAACCTGTTTACCATCCTTGAGAGGTTTTCAGATTTTTTTTCCATAAAGTTTGGAAGCACATTTCAAGTTTCCTGGGGATGTCTCTCAAAACCAGAAATTTAAAAAGCTTTTAAGCAATTTAGTGAAAAGTAACTAGAAGCATTCTACACACCAGAATTGCCTCAAAGTACCCCATATGTACAGGAGCACAGCAGATATAAACAGAGGTAGTTCTAAAGAAAAGTCACGGATGGCTCACTGACACAGATAAAACCCTGCCTGAAGGCTATGCCCAGTGGTACAGACACCTGACTCACCTGGCAGCAAAGTCAGCAGTGCTTGGAATCACTGCCTGCTGGGATTTACCTGATGCATATGGTAATCACAATATAGAAACAAAGCCACATTAATCTGACATACAAAAAGGAAAAAAAATGTTTGTGTTCTCCCTGATATGGGTCAGTTTAAATTATGCAAAATTATGCAAGCATAATATGAAAACCTAAGCCCAGACACCAGGCTGTGAGTAACACAGATTAATGTTCACTCCATTGTCACATAATTTATTTATAGTCTTTATTGAGGCATTTTAATAGTTAACATAAAAACAAAATTTTCTTAATCTATTTATAGTCTAATAACTCAAGAAGTACAAAATGAACTAGCCCTTTTAGCATATTACCTAACATCCAAAAGCATTGTAGTCAGATTATCTGGCCTATTTTTTTTTTTTAGTTTGTAACCATTTTTGGCAATAATTCTGTAGGCTCTAAAAGGCATGCTTTAGACTGAACAGCTATATGTAATTTTCTCTTATGCTTTAAAATAAAGTAGATAATAATGAATATTTACAAATAACTGCTTAGGTTTTTATATGCTGCTTTAGATTTGCATATATGTCTAGTAAAGAATGAATCAGACAAGAAAAGCAAGACAATACACATGGTATAATCCTTTGGTATAGATAATGATGAAGGTCAACCCTAAATGATGTAGTTACCCTAAATGTTAATCCACATTATTTCACCTGTAATTTTCTAAAAGTTCTCTCAGAGTTTGATATACGCAGAATCATAATTACTATATTTGCCAAGTGATAAATATATAATTATATTTTGTTAACTTCTATGCTGTTCTAACTTCCAAACATTTGATTCTTATTGATAAGTATATTAAAAATAATCTAAGGATCATTTTATGCTCGACATAGATAATATATAGATATATGTATTATATATACATATAATTCAAATGTAATCACATGGTTCATGAAAGTAAATTCCCGTAAAGCTATTTCAACTTCATTTTCTTTACTGGCAAACATAAAAACCTATTGGATTGGTGTATGCTATGTACTAGACTCAGTTGTCATAAGCATACACACATTTAGTGCTCATAACAGTATATTCTATTTTACACTCATTCCCAAATTTTCTGTTATCAATACTCCTCTATATTCTTAAAAATTTTTGAAGATCCTAGAGAACCTTTATATATGACTGTGTTAGTCATCTATCTGTTGCTGTGACCAAACAACAAGAACAACTTGAAGGAAGAAAAGTTTATGTTGAGCTCATGGTTTCAGAGCCTCAGCCCTTGGTGGGCCAGTGCCTTTGCTTTGGGCCTGAGATGAGGAAGAACATCATGGCAGAAGGGTGTGGGAGAAGAAGCTGCTGGATTTATGGCAGCATCGAAGCAGAAAAAGAAAGGAACTGGGGACAAAATAAATCCTTCTAGTACATGTCTCCATTGACCTACTTCCTCCAGCTATGTTCCACCTCCAAGTAGTCCACTTAGCTTTCAATGGAGTATGGATTACTTCCCTGATGAGGTAAGGGCCCTTATAATCTAACCATTGCCTAAAAGCCCCACCTTTGTACTTCAGTGCAATGGGAACTATGTTTTCAACACATGAGCTTATTTTTTTATGGGAGGGGGAGGCTGGTGAGGGCATTCCAAATCCAAACCATTACAATGTGGCTTATATTTATTGATACTTATCTTGCTATAAATTTCTATTGAGATGTTTTATAAATATTATTAAATAATACTAAATTCATTTTATTTAAATATACTCTGTGAAAAATAACTTTATTTTCAAAAATATTGAGAAGGAGAGTTTTGTATTATATTTTTGCAAATCCACTTAATGCCTGACTTAATAGAAAGCAGATGAATATTCCTAGCCCATTTTACATTCAACCTCTTATATCCTCACATATCATGTAGCCTTTGGGAAACTCCACTGCACACTTGTAAGAAAATAATGCATAGCTTTAGTTTCCATCTTGTCCAGTCTCTGACCACATGTTGAGAATCATTAATCTATTGTACAAAACAAAATACATGATTACTTGCAATGAGATAATTACAGTAATAGTCTCATTCATAAACTGCTACTATAGCACTGGAAGAAATTAGAAAGCATCTATCACTTCAGGGAGCTTACTTAATGAAGAATAGTGTCCAACTACTCAAGAACTACTCAAGCAGAGAAAATAACCATGGAGTTGTGATATAAGGCAGTTTATGGAAGATTGGGATGGAAGTGGATAGAAAAAAGGGAATAGCAATAGATGAGGCTGGTAAAGAAGATTTTGGATTTTTTCAATTATCTATATGTCTTACCTAATAATTATTTGTATTCCATTTAAGTCATATACAGAGATGTTTCAAGTAGGAAAATAGTAAGAGTAGCTTTGTGGTTTTGACAATATCTTAAATTTTAGCAAAATTACATCAGCAACCTATGTAGCCTCTTATCACTCATTCATAAAACCAGAACAATGCTATCTCTTGCTATTCTCTGAGAAAACCTATAGAATTGTTTGAAGACTAAAACAAGTTAATGGTTGTTTCTCATTTATATCAATGTTCCATAAATAGCAAGTGTTTCTGTTGCTGCTGTTGTTAGTGCTGTTATTGTCCAATGTATATTTTAGATGCTACTCTAGACACAGAGATAAGAAAGTATGTGAAAATAATGGAAGAAGGAGGGAAGGTGTTCTAACAAAAGGCTGTTAGGAGTTGCACAATGCACCAGGTTAGGGGTTATCTGAGTTTGTCTGAACTAAAGAAGTTGCAGTGAGACTAAAGAAGGGACTGAACCATACAGACACTAAGATACTGAAATACCATCATTTGGTGATATCTTAGATAAGAGAAGAATCATGGCTTAATTTTAAATCATCTCACCTGGATTAATTTGTAAAATAGTGAAGTCAGTAGACAAGATTGGGATTAAAGCAAAAATTTTCTTTTGTCTTCTTTTGTTTTGCAGTAACAGAGGTAAAGTAAAACAAATTTAAATCATGAAATTGAGATATACACTGAGGAGTAAGATGGTGTCAGCATTCAAGAAGATTGTGATGAATTGGAAAGAGAAGAAATAGTGAATCAATGTGTCACTTTCACTAAGGCAAGGAAGAGATTGCAGTGGCAAAGCAAGCCGGTATGAATGAGGTGCTAAATGAGTGAATGCCCCAGTGAAGATGTTCCTCATTCTGGGTTCGGGTGAATGGCTCAAACACTCACCCCACTGCCCAGGCCTAGGCCTCCTGCTCAACTCCATCTCCATTCCATGAGCCTATCTTTGCCTAAGCCCTGTCAATTAAACCTTATTAATAGTTCTTCAATTTGCATCTTTCTCTCGATCACCACTGATACTGACTAAATTTCTGCTATATATGTCTAGTCTCTCTGCCTTCAATTTTATTTCCCTTTAAGTGGGAGAATAAAACCAAGACAGTTCAAAAGTGAAAGAGTGTTACTATTTTTTTTATAAGAGGTTCAGACCACTTTTTATAAAAGTGTTCATGGTGAATCAGGATGTTTATAATCACCCTTCACACAATTACTGCAATAACATTTATAAAATGCAACACCAGTCTTCTGTGTAAATATCTCCAATGGCCTTTTATAATCTTCAGGTTCAAATTCAAACTCCATAATATTGAAACATGTTCCTTTATGATCTGTCTCATACAAACTCTTGGGTGCCGTCTGTCATCACCTATTCCCTCTCTGTTTCATGCTGCATTATTGGTGATACCTCCAAATTACCTGACTCCATCTTTTAATAGACCTCTCCACACTTTGTTCCAAAAATCTTCCCTCAGTTTCTATACTTAAGCTACCTTTTCGTTTCCTTCAAGAATGTGATAATTTCCAGAGCCATCCATTCCCAGAAGATTTATCTGCTTCATTAGGTTAACGTAGATACTTTTGGTTGTGTTCTTAAAATATTGTGGACTTACCACTTCTTAAAGTGCTAATCATAATGTATTATAATTTGTCTTTTTCTTTTAATCTGATAGAAGATGAGTATTCTAAGGACACGACTATATTATCTTCCATATTTTTATCCCAGAACTTAACAGAATACTTTGAATGTACCCTATATTTATAAACTTACTGAAGTAAGAATTGAGCTGAAATTTGATGGGCTAATAATCAGGTTAAGGGAGAGAGTAAAACAAATGAGGAAGGGTGAGTAACAAAACAAAACAAAAAACTAAGCTAGCATGAGTTTAAACAAATGCTGTAAAAGCCATTTTCCTAAAGAATTAAATAAGGGAAAAAATGTGAGATGATGTTTATTAAAGAATATTAGATGATGGTGTCCTTGAAAGCCAGACTGGGTGGATAATCAGGCCTGATATGATACATAGTAGAAGGATATCAACTTCTTACCAATGATTGAAAGCAGAATGGATTGGAATGGGAAATCAAGTGGAAATTTTGCTTCAACATTCCCACTGATATAATTCAAAGCAACTGACCACACAACAGAGAGAAAGTAAGACTTACTTGCTCACAGTTTTTAGATATTTTAGAGGTTCAATCCATGCCAGGCAGGCTCTACAGAGCTCAGGACAGGAATCAGGAAGCAGAGAGAGGGAGAAAGCAAGGCCCCTGCTCTCACATGTAGAATCCAGAGCAAGAGACAGCAAGCAGCAGAAGGGCCTTACAGAATCCCGAAGGCCACACCCCTCTGTAGCAACCAAGCCCTGTTTTCAACATTGCTCCCTTGTTTCCATGAGGGCTACGGGGACATTTTAAATCCAAACTAAGAATTCTAATAGGAAATCTAATAGTTTTAGATGCTGGAATTAAAGTAAGCAGAGCAGATATAAGGAACAAAACATATTTTCTAGATAAGTAGACATGATTAAGACATTGGAAATAAGAATGAGTTTTAATGCCAATTCACATGTATTAAGAAACCCCACAATTCATAATTGCCAAACTATGGAACTAGCCAAGATGTCCATCAGAAGATGAATGGATTACAAAAGTATGGGTTATATACACAATGGAATTCTGCTCAGCCATAAAGAAGAATAAAAAATATGTCATTTGCAGGGAAATTGATGGAACTGGAGAATAAATATTATGCTAAATGAGATTAGTCAGTCACAAAAAGTGAAGGGTCAGATTTTTTTCCCTCATATGTGTAAACTAGGGAGAAATTGAGACACAGGAGGGACTCCA
Source organism: Graphiurus murinus (assembly GCA_004027655.1). Classification (NCBI taxonomy): domain Eukaryota; kingdom Metazoa; phylum Chordata; class Mammalia; order Rodentia; family Gliridae; genus Graphiurus; species Graphiurus murinus. Next base: position 11,253 of record PVLC010028272.1, read on the forward strand.
GACAAAGAAGAAACCTTAGTGGAATGAAGGATGGGACTTAACTGAGAAAGATGAGGTGTGGGGAGGAAGACTTGAAGAGAGAAACACCCAATAGTCATGATGTACATACATAAGTTTATCAAAACTATCAATGAATTGAGCACAGGAAGATGGGGAGAGCAAGGGAGTGGGATGGGAACTGGGGAAGGGCTCAAAAAGTACTGCATGCATGTATGCCTCTATCACCCTGAACTTCATCAAGATGTATGATTACCATGCACCAATAAAAAGTTAAATAAAAAACTTAAACAGCATTACACATTTAGTAAAATCCAGAGAACTGAATAACACAAAAATGAAACCTAATGTAATTTATAGATATCAGTTAATAATAATGTGTCAATATTTGTTCATCAATTTTAATAAATGTACCACACCAACACAGTGTTAATAATAGGAGAAATTAAGGGATAAGAAGAGAATATATGGCAACTTTCTGTACAATCTGAAAACTAAAACTACTTTAAAGAGTCTATTAATTTGAAAATTTGATATTAATCTAAAAATATTAGGGACTACATTATGCACACAAAAAAGTTAAGAGAAGTAGAATCTTACCCAATGAAATGAAAACCATAAAAATACTAAAAAAAAGAAGCCTCAATTTTCTCTTAAAAACTACTTGTAATCACTCCTACTATTAATACTAGTATAAAAATGTATTCAAACAGTAATAAATGAAAGTAATTTCAAACGATAAAATAATGAACTCTCCAAAGAAAATGAAAGGTGAAACAATCATAAATATTTTCTATTTGATGAAGAAGAAATAATGGTAACAAGCAAGGAAGAAAGAGAAATCAGCTTAACAGAATGAAATGGATTCTTCTATAGCAAAAGAACCTTAAAGTAAAGCACATTGTTAAGGTCTGTAGATTAAAACATGGGCTAGATAGGTAGGTAAGGAATTGGGGCTGCGAGTATAAGTTATTTTATTTCTAAGCAGAATGACCTCATGAAAAGACCACAAATAATAGTGTAGCATGTTTGAATCCCCCCCCCAAAAAAATGGGATTCAATTTCCTACTATTTGAGTTAAAGGGAACCAACAAACACCGATCTTGACATGAATGGGGCAAAATGATATATATTTTAGAAATGTACACTAATATGACCCCAATTTTATCCTTCTAATCCTTTCCATGGGATATATAATTTTGTTCTTTTAATAGAGGAGAAATATGAAAATTAGAGAAATTTGATATACTGCTGGATGAAAGAGAAAAAATTAACTGTATCAAATATAATCACTTTCTGGAATATCTTTGAGTAGAGAATAGAAAATAATTGTAGAAAATAGCCATACTCAGAGAGTAGTTGTGACTAAGTACTGCCAAGGTCTGTCTGCTTCTAGGATTATATTTTCTAAGCTATTTTAAGCATTATCTTCATGCAAGGAAGACTGAAAATCTAAAAATGTACAGTAGTAGATCCTTGATAGCAAAGAATTAAGGAACACACATTAAACACACAGGAAATCCAAATATTTAAGAAACAGACATTCTCTCTTTTGTCAACTGATGGTTTTCCATTATCTTCAAAACAAAGGACATAAAATAAATGATAGAAAGAGATCATCTTAGTTGGGCATGGTTATTCACACCTGTAATCCCAGTACTTGGGAGGCTGAGGCAGGTTTGAGTCGAGCCTCAGAATCTTGGAGAGGCCTTCAGCAAATGAGTGAGACCCTTTTTTAAAATAAAAAAATAAAATTTGGTTGGGAGTATAGCTAAGAGGTAGAGCACCCCTGAATTAATTATCGTGTCTCATGCTCTTTTCAGATTTCTTTTCATTGTAACCTTCCTTGCTTTTGATTATATTCACAATTTTGAGTAATACTAGAAAAATATTTTGTAGAATTTCCTTTTGTTGGAATTAATACACAGTAATACACACACACACACACACACACACACACACACACAGCAGTCATCTTGTAATGGCAATATCTGGAAATGATTACATGAATAAAGGAAAATAAATTCATATGCAGTATAATTCCAAATAATTTTCTTGGATACTTTGTCCTCCAAAAGGTGGACCATAACTCCCCAGCCCTTAAGTGTAGACTGCATGTAGTGGCATCCTTCCAAAAAGGGAGAATGGAAAGAAAAAGTTAAAGAGGAAAAAACACAAACACTCTCTCAGCAAGATAATCATGGACATAAGTCATGTTGATCACAGTATGCCAATTCCAGCCTAATCATGTGAAAACATTGAATTAATTCCAACAAAAGGAAATTCTACAATATTTTCTAGTATTACTCAAAATTGTGAATATAATCAAAAGCAAGGAAGGTTACAATGAAAAGAAATCTGAAAAGAGCATGAGACATGATAATTAGCAGGTGCTATCCTGGATGAATTCCTGGGACAGTAGACACTGTCAAAACTAAGGACATCTGAATAAATAATACACATGTACTCTAGTTGACGGTAATCTATGGATACTGGTTTATTGATTGTAACAACTGCATTACACTGATAAAAGATGCTAGTAATAAATGAAACTAGTCATGGAGTATATGGGACCAATTTGTACTATCTTCATGAGTTTTATATAAACTGAAACTGTTTTGAAGAATAAGTTTTATTTTATAAAATCAATATGTTGAGCAAAAGAAGCCAGACCCATGAGAGCACATATCATGTGAAGTTATTTATATAAAACTCTTTAGTGGGCAAAACAAACCTTTGGTGATAGAAATACAAACAGTAGGTTTTGAGTGAGAGGTAAAGATTGACATAAAATAAGCATAAAGGGAATTTCTGAGTGACAAAATGTTTCACACATTGAGCAGAGTTGCAGTTTCATGGTCTGTAAGTATCACCAGGAACCTGGCTCCATTTTTAACAGCTGACTCCTATAGCAGAAGCTTGGCACCATATCTGGGCAAACTGATGAGGAAGCCTGATGATTCCTCCTGCAGAACAAGCAGGTGAGTCTAACCAGGCAGGCTTCTGTCCCACATAGGAGCTCTCACCCCAGCCCCACAGAAAACCAAAGAAAAACTCAGGCCATCCTTTTTCCTTGTTCTCTCAAAGAATTTCAGACCTGTTTGAGAGGTTTGCCTTGATCTTCCCAGAGAAAAAATGGAGGTAAGTAATAACCACTTCATATCTTCTTGATGTCTGTGTTTCAACATCCAGACCAAATTTGGGGTGGGGTTCATCTGCCATTGCAGGTGATCATAATAATGTTGTCAAAACCAGCGGCACACGTAAACCGTATTACACTTTATAGCATGGACGTTTATGTGAATTTTTCAAAAAAAAAAAGTATTGAGGAATATAAAATAAATATTCTGAAAGTTTATTCTCCCTAAAAATCCTTTGCCTCTTCTGAGGCTGCCAGACAGTTTTATAACAGAGAATATCATGCAAATTCATCATCATTTCTTTGTCATAGAAGAAGAGTCATCATGAAAGGAACAGAGAAAATAGAACTAGTCGGAATTTGGGAAATAGGAGAGGAGAAAGACACTACAATTTACTGGAACCAGCCCTAAACTCTGAACTAAAAAGATGAGCAATCTAGATTCTAGTCTAAACTATACTCTGAGCTTTCTTCTGTGTGACAATATACAAATCATTTTTATAGTAAATGAGTACATTTATCATAAGTGATTTCTGGCCAATATGGTTGCTTTATGCCTCAAACTTCTAAAATATGAAAATTTTTTTTCTTGTTATTTGTACATGCAATGACATCCTTTATTGGGAGGAGGGGTACTGGGGATAGAACCCTGGGATGTTCTATCTCTGTGTTACATCCCTAGCTCTATTTTATTTTTATTTAGACACAGGGCCTCACTATGTTGCTGAGGCTGATCTCAAAACTGTGATCCTCCTATCTCAGCCTCCCAAGTACTGGGATTAGTGTACACCACCATGCTCAACAAGTATACTAGTTTTTCAAACAATTTCCTTTTGAGATATTTCTGTATAAATTGAGCTTTTCTGGAAGTTATTGTATTTATGTTTATAATACTAATTGGTTCTAATTTCTTTGTTTTTTAAATGTAACACAACCTAAATAGTTAGTGAAAACATTCTTGAATGTATCATTTTTAGATACAACATTCATTTACATACTGTAGTTGTGCTGGATATTTGCTACTATATTTGTTTTCTGTTTTTGAAGTGGCAGCTGACTGGTTTGTTGTATAGGCAAATCAACTTAATGGAAAAATAATTTTAGCTTAAACTGGATGGCTATATTTTGTCTTCATTAGAAAAGGTTTCAGATTTTCTTAAAGCGTACTTGGGAAATTTTCATTTTTATTTTTCCAGAATAGTTGTACTAGTTTGGATTCATTTGAAAAGGTTATGCATATAACCTCCTGGCAAGTCCACATTCATATGATAGAAATGAACCTCCTTCTGCTTGAATAATTGCAATTTTAAATGATAAATCATTCAGAATATGTTTTATTTGTTGGTATTAGATGGCTACTTATGCAATTAGATTACATAATTCATTTTGTGAGAAAAAGGCAATCCTCTTTAGAATTTGATAATCTGACTGTAAATTATAAAAAATATTGCAGTCTAAGATAGCAATCATAACTCAAGATAAGTAGACTCAATAAGAGTAATTTCTATAATTGTTAATTTATAAGTCGACTGACATGCACAATACAAGTCAGTATTTTTTTACATTTGGAGTTATTTCCAAACTGAAACGATGAGTTTGTATTTTGGTCAAGACATTTTCTGCTTATCCAAAGATCACATACCTCAATTCAGTGATTAAATACCTCATTCAAAAGAGGAATGTTTGTAATGATAAAATGTGAGCAAAAGATCATTTTTACTACATTGTTTATTAGAAAGCCAATGTTCCTTGTTAACTTTAGATTTATGCTTCTTAAAAAAAAGTTATTTCTAGCCAGGCGTGGTGGCGCACGCTTGTAATCCCAGCATTTGGGAGGCTGAGACCGGAGGATCTGGGTTCGCGGCTGGCCTCAGCTACTTATGAGGCACTCTGCAACTTAGTGAGACCTGGTTTCAAAGTAAAGAATAAAAAAATAGGGCTGAGGGTATAGCTCGGAAGTAGAACGCCCCTGAGTTCACTCCCCAGTACTGCAAAAAAAAAAAAAAAAAAAAGTTATTTCTTTCATCAAATTGTGATAAAGCAATAAAATTACTGAAAATTAAATTGTTCTTTGTCTATATATAATCAGAATAAATAAAATCCAATAAAAATAATTCTTATTTCTTTGGATTGTATCTAAAAAGGGTGTGCTTCTGCCACTTTTTGTTGTTGTTGTTGTTCAGTTTTGTTTAAAATGTGGTCAACATTCTTATAAATTCCATATAACAAGAGGCTTGTTATTTCACCTATACCCTCTCAATTTTCTTATACATGTTACATTGGCTGGTGATTTTTATTTCTTCATGTGGACTGAAGATACTGTCTAGTGTCTTTTTATTTCACTATACTGACCTTCTATTATTTTTCACTAGGAAGATCTGCCATCAACAAAATCTCTCAATATTTGTTTATTTGGAATGTCTTAATTTCTGAAGAATGATATTCTTAGACAATTATCTTATTTTTCATATTTAGTATATGTTATCTCACTGTCCCTGGCTTCTGTGGTTTTTGATAAAATGTCAACTGCTAATAATATTTAGGTTCCTTTATATTTGATGAGTTGTTTTTGTCTTATTGTTTTCATGATTCTCTTTTTTATTGTTTTTCAATAATTTGACTATGATGATCTAGGTAGGTTCTCTTCTGTCTACTCTATTTTTTTTGTTTTTTGGTACTGGAAATTGAACTCAGGGGCACTCTACTTTTAAGCTACACCCCCAACCCTTCTAATTTATTTTTTTATTTTGAAACAGCATCTCCCTAAATGATCACATGCTAGCCTCAAATGTGATGGTTTTAATATGAGTATACAAGTTCACCCAGCTTGCTCAAGTCTGTCATTTATATCACTGTTCATTTTATTTTCAGCATCATTTCCCTAACAAATAAAAATATATCATTCATTATGTTAGTTGATAAACTTTTGTGTAAATCTTGCTTATGTACTAAAAGCATCATAACTGAGAATGTGAATTCATGGTAAAGACACTACAATATTAACTAAATACATCTTCAGTGGATTATTCAAATTTCAACTACGAACCATTAAGATATAGATTTAAGTAATCATATATACACACAAATTGTATTGTTTGTCATGAAATAATTAAAATAATTTCTAATACTTTAAATTAACTTCTAACACAAATACTACCACCATATCTCTGAACAAGAGATACGTATGCATTGAAATAAGTAAATAAATACAAAGAAATGTCTGTCCCTGCTTTCTGTCAGTAAGTTACCCATAATTTTAGTGTGATTTTACAACCAGAATTTTTTGCAGTAGTCTTTATTTCAAGGACATACATGTTTATTTTACTGATTAATAGTACTATTCTAAATATTCTATTCAATGAAACAATGTCATACTAAATACTATTTGATTTCCTTTTCTTAAGACTTTTGGTATTATTATAAATCACTTTTTAAAAATACTATCGTACCATGCTAAATGTTATGTTTTGTTGCAGAAATATGATAGCTAACAAACATGGTTTAACCATTCACCTTTCCCAAAATACCAATGCATTAATCTATATGAGTAGATGCTTTAGGTTCAACATTTCTTTGATATTTCCTTCATTTTATTCTCTTTGTTCCTTTCCTTTATTGACCTAGCCCACCTTCTAGATGTCACATCTAAATGCCTGGAGAAAGAGAGGGAGAGAGAGAAAGAGAGAGAGAGAGAGAGAGAGAGAGAGAGAGAGAGAGAGAGAGAGAGAGAGAATATATGATATTACAATGACATAGATTATAACCAGGATGGAGTTCTTTTCTCATTAAGATGAATATGATGAGAATTACAATGGGTTCAAATAAAACTTGTTCAAAACATATTGCTAAGATGCTGATTTCTATATCTTCCTTGGATACTCTATATATCTATGTTTTATAACATCGTTGAATTTTTAATTAAAATAATAGCTGGCACATACATATTCTAAATGTACATTACTGTTTTCCCAATGCAGGGGGTATTTTCCAGCCACAACAATGCTCACTGAATCCTCAATCTGTTTCCATTGAACTCTGGGGGATTTTGAATTGCTAAGAATGATGTGACTTGTAGCAGAAAGAATCAGATGACCTGGGTTCTCCTTTCACCCCTACAATAGTTTCCTCTAACTGCTGATATCAGTTTAACACAAATAGAAGGTCTTAAGATAACATAAATTGTAAGTCATATGATACAATAATTACCAGGCTAGAATCAATATGTCAGTGCTATGCCTTTTCTGGAGACTCTAAGAAGCATCCATTTCCTGGCCTTTTCCAGCTTTTAAGGTCTACCCCATTCGTTGTGTGGGGGAACTCCTTCTTCCATACATGAGTCACTAATTTTGTATCTCTGATCCATTCTTTCAGTCACATACCTTTTGATCCCTAACCTTAGCTGAGAAAGGTTCTGGAAAGGACTCCTCTAATTAGATTAGACCCACACAGATGACCTGTGACTATCACAACATCTCAAGATCCTTAACCCTACTCACACCTGCAAAGTCCCTTCTTCCATGGAAGGGAACATATTCACAGCTCCAAGATTCAGACAGGAGCATCTTTGCCTTCCAGAACCCTCATCATTACCAGTATCTAATCTTATTAAGTCATTTAACTGCTGTCTTGGTTTTTCTCTTCAGCATATGGTGACACTGGATCCCTCTGCTGGCTAGGATAGCTTTTGTTCATTTTATTCTTTTTGTTCTTTTTTCCTATGAGTTATCAAAATATCTAAATAAGATGATGAATGTAAAGATTTTACATATTAGGAATCAAGTTATAGCCAGGTATGGTGGCACACACTTGTAACCCCAGTACCTGGGAGGCTGAGACAGGAGGATCACAGATTCACGGCTAGCCTCAGCTACATAGTGAGATTGTGTTTCAAAATAAGAAATAAAATAGGGCTGGGAATGTAGCTAAGAAGTAGAATGCCTCTGGATTCTATTCCAGTATGAAAGAAAGAAAGAAAGAAAGAAAGAAAGAAAGAAAGAAAGAAAGAAAGAAAGAAAGAAAGAGAAAACAAAGGAAGAAATAGTTATATTAGATTTGAATAACAATTTACTTTATTGATTAATTCATGTATTCAAATAATTATTGAATGCTTACTATGTATCTGATGCTATTGCATGTTTTGCAGACAACAGGAATAAACACAAAAAAGGTACATGATGGTGATTAAATGAAAAGATATACAGGTTGTGTAATTGAAAGAATATTGGGTGGCTACTCCAGTTAGGGTGTGTCAGGACTACCTCTTGGAGGAGGTTAGCTGAAAAGCTGAATGACAAGCCTATCAGAAATGAATTAGATCAGTTTGCTAGAGGGTATGGAGAGCATTCAAGGCAGAAAGGACCTGAGATAAATTCAAGCTTAATCTGTTCAAAAACAACTGGAAGGTCATGTCACAGTATAGTGAGCAAGAGGGGAAATGAAAGGAGGTAAGGCTAAAAATGTAGGCAAGTCGTTGAGTCAAGTAATTAACTAGTGAGAGATGGGTACCTATCAAAAATCATTATCCTGGAGGAAAATTTGCTGATGTCAATAGAGTTTTTTAATTAAGTTGATGATAAATTAATAATATTAAATGACTCCATGGAAATTGGGGC
>PVLC010028275.1:0-21313 GCA_004027655.1 Graphiurus murinus
CATCACCACACCCAGCTAGATTTGCCTGTTCTGAATGTTTGTATTAATGGGATCATATTAAATGTGATATTTGTGATTGGCTTTTTTCATTTAGCGCAATGTCTTCGGGGTCTGTTTGTTTTCAAGCATGTAACCAGACTTTGTTCCTTCTCATGGCTGGTGATACTTCATTATGTGAATAGACTACAATGTTTATCTCCTTACCAGTTCCTGGAATCTGGTTCTTTCCACTTTGGGGATGTTTTGATCAGTGATACTAAGAAAATCTACGTACAGGTTTTTACAAGGACATGTTCTCTTGGATAAATGCGTAGGAGTGAGTTGCTGCACCCTACCCCACCTCTGTGTTTAACTTTTCGAGAAACTGCCAAGCTGCTGTTTAAGAGACCACAGCGCTTTGCATCCCGCCAGCACCTCGGCGGGCCCCCCTGTCTGCACGCTCTTGCCAGCACTTGTCTCTGCTGTCTTTTATCACAGTCCAGGACGCAGAGCAGAGCAGACTCTCAGGGTCTCGTGTCCGTTTCCAATGACTGTGATGCTTCACACATGCCTTTTCATGGTTGACCAACAATCTGTATGTTCTCTTTTCTTTTGCCCCCTTTTTTTTTTGGTAGTAATGGGGATTGAACCCAGAGGTGTTTTACCTCTTTGCTATACTCTCAGCCCTTTTAATTTTTTTTATTTTGAGACAGAGTCTCACTTAGTTGCTGAGGGTCTCCCTAACTTGCAGAGGCTGGCCTTGAACCTGTGATTCTCCTGTCAGCTTCCCAAGTACTGGGATTACAGATTTGCACCCCTACACCGACCGCCCATCTTTTAAAATGGGGTCATTTGTAATCACATTATTGGGTTAAATTCTCCATATACTGCAGGTGTCAGTTCCTTATCACATATATACTCTATTTACTTTGCAAATATTACCCCTCTTCTGGTGGTTGTCTTTTCACTTTCTTGATGGGGTCCTTTGAAGCATTAGCAGTTTCAGATTTTGATGAAATCTTTGGTTTGGGGTCTCAGACGTCATTGCCTAACCCGTCTTGGTGCCTGCGTTGCGGTCTCCGATGGATCTGAGTCCACTTTTGTGTGTGGTCAGCGTGTGGTCACGCCCACTGTTTCCATTGGCTGCTCGCTTGCTGCACCCACTGAGGCCTCCTGCCCCGAGGGGTGGTTTTGACACTCCAGTCAGGTGTCAGTTGGTCCTGGCGGTCAGAGGCTGGTTTCTGGTCACATACCTCAGAGCGGAGCGTCATCTGTCATCCCTCTCTGCGTGTTCCTCCATCTGGTTGCCCCCGCTGCACTCTCCAGGACAGGGAGAGGCCCTCTGCACATTTGGGTTCCTTTGTGGCTGTGGTCAGGGGCCGTGGAAACGTGGTCCGGCAGGCTGGTGGAAGTTTGCCGTGCCTCTGAACACACTTGGGCAGGTGTTAGATAGGAAAGTCACTGGGAGTCCGAGGACTGTGATCTGGCCTCACGAGTCCCTGCCAGGTGTGTCGTCCTGGCATCAGGCGTTCAGAGAGCACTGCTTCAGATTCTGAAGCCTCATCTTTGAGTGTTCTGCACTCCAGCAGAGCAGAGCACTGTTTTAAACCAGTTACACTGTCACGTGGTCTCGTTTCTAGTGGCCAAGTAACGGAGTGTTAACCTCAGAAGGGGAGCTGCGGGTGGGAGCCCAGTCGGGCCCTTGGTTGTCACAGGCAGGGATAGTGTTGGCCTGTGTGAAGTGCTGCTAAGAATGAGGTTGATCACCGAGAAGGTAGGTTATGGACTGAATTGGACGATGCCAAGGAATTTGTGTTAATTTTGCTCTTTCTGGTAATGGCATTGTGTTTTGGTAAGAAAATGTCTGTGTTTTTTAGTAGTGCATGCTAAGTATAGGGTATAAAATGATGGGTTGTCTGGAATTTGGTTTAAATTACCTGGGCAATTCAGAAGTGTAGATGACTAGATTCATGGAGCAAAGCAGAATGTCTGTAATCTTTGGGTCTGGGAGGTGGGTGTATGGTGGGGGATTGTACTGTCCTCCCTTATGTTTGAAAGCGTCCACACTTTCAAAACAGATTTTAAGGCCCTGGAGTCAAGTGTGCCAAGGACAGTGCGCCTGCAGCAGCAGCCGTGGAGGGAAGCGGCCGTGCTCCCTTGGCTTCCGGAGCAGACGGCCTCTGCTCGGGCGCTCAGGCGTGCAGGCTCACTCGCTTCCTGAATGTCTCTGTCCCCCCTGCCCCTTTCTGCCTAGACGCTGTACTGTGTGAAAGCCGAGATCTTCCCCCCGTCCGGCGCGGAGTACTGCCGGACAGGCTCGCTCTGCTCCTTGGAGGTGTCCATCACGCGGCTGGCCGACCTCCTGGAGGTGGACAAGGATGAGGCGCTGACGGAATCCGACGAGTACTTCTCCACGAAGCTTATGTATGAAGGTAGGTCGTGAGGCTCCTCTTTCCTTCTTTGTGACATGCCCTGACTTTCAGACTGGGTGTCCTAGGAGAGACTGTTCTGGGATTGTTAGTGCTGGTTTGATGGCTCACCATTCACCCTAGGGTACTGGCGTTGAACCCCTTTACTGTGTTTCTCTAGCAGCACAGGGCCCGTGCTGAGGCTCCTGCGGCACCCCTCCCGCTGTGGTCCAGGCTGACCCGTGCTCAGCAGCAGCGGCAGCAGCAGGAGCCCCTGCGCCCCCGCACCCTCTCAGCCTCCTCCTCCAAGGCCTGGCTGCTTTGCCTCAGCATCTTGGAGCTGCTCTAAACATGATTGATGAGCCAAGCGTTTACTTTTAAACAACAGCAGTAAACTCAGGACATGATGTTGTTCATGAACAATACCTATTTCCCCTCTCCAAAATAGTGAGAATGACATTGTCCTGCAGTCTTCCAAGTCTCTTAAATGTCTTGCTTAATAGAAGATTCCCGAATGTTCGATCTCCTTTCTGCATTTTCTGTGATGTCACGTATTGACTGAAGTACAGGAAGACCTTCAGCTTTGCGTGGACTCGTGGTGGGAAGGGGAGGCTCTCGGGTGTGGCGCATGCTCCTCTTTGGTACTGCGCCAGAGTTGAGAGTGGTCACGCGTCGCGGACCACTTGCCACGTGGAGTCTGAAGTTCCGCGAATGGACGCATTGTCCTCGTTTCATGAAAGCCTTCGCCTGCCCTGCGTTTGGAATGCGTCTTTGCCTAGGCGTCACTGTGTAACCCACAATTCCTCGTGTGCAGATCTTCCAGAGGTTGCCACATTCATTCTACAGTGTAAGAAGTCCACAGCTGTGAAACTCACCCAGAGGGTCTGAGACTGTGTTTCCCAAATTCTAATTTTTGCTTAGCATCTCAGATTGTATCATTGGCAAAGATACTATTGGTGGTTTGTTGGAAGTGACAGCTTCACAGTGTTCATTTTCAAGAAGAAGTCTGCTAAATACCAAGACCGGTTGATTACCAGTTGTTGCTTCCAGCAAAGAGAAACAGTAGCCAGCTCTGTGCAGGGCAGAGCTCTCCAGGCTGTCCTGAGACAGCTGTCGCACTGCAGCTGAGAGTGTGTGCAGGTCGCCCCTCATCACAGAGGACATTCAAAGCATATGTGTTCAGGCCGGGAAGTCACCCATTAGCCTGTAGCTCCCCAGTGGCTTGACAGGCTGGGCCCCACACAGGGCAGCACCGCTCCGCAGACAGACTGCAGGGTCTCAGATGGATCTCGAGGGCATCACAGCCTGTTGAGGTTACCTGCTGTGTGATGTCATTTACCTGTCTGTGACGTTCTTAAAGTGACACTCATGAAGAGGGAGAGTGGGTCTGTGGTTGGCAGGGTTAGGGCAGGGTGGGGGCAGCAGGAGGGCTGGCGCCTACAGTGGCAGACAGTTGTGTACCTGGGTGTGGTGCCGGATGAGCATGTCCACATAGGTGACAGATGCTGTGGAACTGTACCTAGACACATGCCCTTGTGTTGTGCCAGCGCCAGCTTGCTGTCATTTCATGAAATGGCACAGTGGGGGCCTGGTGATGGACACATGTGACCTCTTCCACTGTTTGTGCAACTCCTTGTGAGTCTATAAACACTTCACAGCCAGGCAGGTGGTGCACGCTGGTAATCCCAGTACTTGGGAGGCTGAAACAGGAGGATCAAAGGTTCACAGCTAGCCTCATCTACTTGTGAGGCCCTCTGCAACTTAGTGAGACCCTGTCTCAAAAAAAGAATAAAAAAGGCTTTGAGTATAGCTCAGAGGTAGAATGCTCTTGGGTTCCATCCCTGGTACCACCAAGAAACAAAACTTCATAGTTGAAGGGTGTTTACCCAGGCCACATTTAACGGAGTTGGGCATTGTGGCTGCTTCGCTCTTAAGTTGAGCTGGCAGTTTGTTCCCTTTGAGTCCCTGGCAGTGACGATGAGGGGCTTGATCGCCAGTGGGGCTGCGCCGCCTCCGGTGCCATTTTGCAGCACCAGGGCTGACGTGCGCAGGCGGGAGCGGCCGCGCAGCCGGGGACGCCGTGGGCGCTCAGGCCTCCAGGTGCTGCTGGCCTCTGCACATCTTCCCCGCCCGCCTGGGCTGCCTGGTACCCTTGAAGCGGGGGCTGCGACCTCCTTGCCGCTCGCCTGCTTCTGGAGGCCAGGTCCCGTCCTGCTCGCTGTCCTGTCCCCAGGGCTGGCTGGGGTGCTAGAGTCGGCTGAGTTTCGTGCAGGTGTGCCTTCAGCATTGCTGTGAGTAGGAACAGCTGCCACCCCGATGTTTGCCCTCACTTTCGGCAGCAGCCGTCGGATTGGGCAGAGGTAGTCGCACCTGGAGGCCTTGGGAGGCTCGTGCGAGCGCAGGGTCAGTGTTGCCACTCAGCAGACAGGATGGTGCCCTGACCACTGCAGCGCCTCCTTTAGTCATGCCTCGTTTATCCAGAGGAGAAGCGTGGTCTCCAAAGGCGTCCAGTGTGATCTAGTCTAACCAGAGGTACGGACTGCTGGGCCCACAGAAAGGACAGAGCGTGGGTGTTAACGAGCACGTGTCTCACCTTAAGGGCAGTGACGTCAAGAGCCTCCCTGGCACGGCCGGGGGGTTGGTGCGTGGCGGTTCTCGCCTGCTGTCAATACTGAGCGGCCTCTGCCTCCTTGTTTCAGTTGTGGACAACAGCAGCAACTGGGCGGTGTGTGGCAAGAGCTGCGGCGTCATCTCCATGCCGGTGGCCGCGCAGGCCACCCACAGGGTCCACATGGAAGTGATGCCCCTCTTTGCTGGCTACCTGCCCTTGCCCGACGTGCGGCTGTTCAAATACCTCCCCCACCACTCCGCGCACTCCTCGCAGCTGGACGCTGGTAAGGCCTTTGTGAGGAAGCTCAGACTCCTCCACCCACCAGGGGTCCCGTCCCCACAGCCCCACCAGAAGCTGGAAGTGCCGTTAGCCGAAATGCAGTTGCCATGCCAGCACTGCCCAGCTTAGCCCGGCCTCTTTAAATCATGCTCAGACGGTTTCCTTAGCGTACACTGGGGCAAAAATCACGTAACACAAAACCCGTTTTATAAGCAGGAGGTGAAAACTCCTGTGTAGCCTACATGTGTAGCCTACACGTGTAGCCCTGATGGTAGTTGAAACAAAACGGCTCCGGGGGGTTTGCCCGGTGCTGGCCCGTAGTGCCGCGTGCGGTGTGGTCTGATCTCCTGTGTGTTCCGCAGACAGCTGGATAGAGAACGACAGCCTGTCGGTGGACAAGCACCTGGACGACCAGCTGGACTGCGGCAGCGTGCGGAGCAGAGGTGGCGCGCACCCGGCGGCCAGCAGCGAGCACCAAGGCCTGCCCATGCCCCGGCTCCAGGCGCTGCCCGCCGGCCAGGTCTTCACCTCCAGCACGAGCACGCAGATCCTGGTCATCCCCAGCCAGGACGACCACGTCCTGGAAGTCAGCGTGACGTGACAGCGCCGTGGTCAGCGACCACAGACTGGCTGCGAGTGCACTTTAGCAACTGTGACTGGATCGTCCCCATCGTAACATGCTACTCACCCCGCGGTGGTCCTGTTGGGCCATCGGCTGTCAGCGGAGGAAGAGCGCCGCTTTGTGTGTCCGTGAAGCAGAGTTCCTGTCATCGCCTCACCCTGTCCGTGCTCGTGTCTGACCTGTTTGCTCGGAGCGCCCGCTTTCTTTGCTCACTTGCTCACTGCCCGTGAAGATGGCTGCCCTGGTCTCCACTGGCAGTCTCCATCTGCAGACCCTTGTCTTCCCGGTGGACGCTCAGCAGGCCTCGGTCACACGCTGCCGTCTCCCTGCCTAGGAGGATTCGTGTCTCCTAAGGGGGAAACGTCGTCCTCCTCTGGTCACCGAGTTGTGCGTTTCTACAGTAGCAGCTCGGGGAGCCAGAGGTCAGGGTGCGGGGCGGGGTTGGGAGGGACGTGACCCTTCTGTGCCTTGGGATGCCGGAGCCGGGCTGACAGGAGGTCTGTGGGCTGGAGCCATGCTAAAGGTACTTGAGAAAGACTAGACCAGGGCCCAAGGCACAGCGAGGCACTGGGACAGTAGGAATGAATGCTTCTGGACTAGTCTTTCTCCTAACACTGGTGGAGTATCACATGCACTTGGAAGTAAATACATATTTATTTTAATTGCCATTATGTTTGTGGGGGTTCCTATGTTCTTTGCTTTTCTCTCATTTTTAAAGTCTGTACGTGGAAGTGTAGCTGTATAATCAACATCTTTCTTTTGCACCTTACGTCTTAGGAATTAAAATGCTCCATCTAAAGTGAGGATTTGAGGGTTTGGTGTGTTCTAGTCTGGTAGGGAAGGACTCAGGGCCCGGGGTAGCCTCTGCTGGTCCACTCAGTTGCAGTCATACTGTACCAACGGGTTAATTTACTTTGGGTTGTAAATTGAATTGTATATACGGTTGATTTATTATTTTTAAAAGTACAGACTGACATAATGTTTATGTATAAGTTGCACCAAAAATCAAGGACAAAATAAATATGTGTTTGTTTTTACTGGTGTGAAAGTCACAGCTTGTAAATAATTGTTGTATGTATTAAACCTTTTCCAGCTCTCCAAAGCGATGTATTTTTGTACATATGAATTAAGAATACTCCGAATTCAAAGGCACAGTGTGCCTAGGATAGAACTTGGCAAGGTGGGTGCAGGCAGACGTAGACGGTACAGCAGAGGGTGCACCGCGGGGAGAACCGAGAGGCCAGCACGGAGGGGCCCTCTTCAGCCGCTGACCCACCCGGCCCCACACTCAGGTGGCTGCGGGGACGGGGTGCGAGAAGCCCAGACCGGGGCCACGTCCCTGAGCAGTCGTTCCCAGAATCCTGTGTGTGGGCTTTCAACTCATTCAATTAAATGAAGGTGGGGGGATCCCCTCTTTTTTTTTTTTTTTTTTTTTGCGGTACTGGGGATTGAACTCAGGGGCATTCTACTTCCGAGCTATACCCCCAGCCCTATTTTTTATTCTTTATTTTGAAACCGAGTCTCCCTAAGTCGCAGAGTGCCTCACTAGGTAGCTGAGGCTGGCCGCGAACCCGGATCCTCCGGTCTCAGCCTCCCGAATGCTGGGATTACAAGCGTGCGCCACCACGCCCGGCTCGGGATCCCCTCTTTACACATTGAAGAAATGTGTAAAGAAGATAAATATTCATGTTTAATTGAATCTTTCAGATATTTATCTTCCCTATGTGCAGTTTAAAACTAACAAACTTGGTTAGACTAGTTAGGCAAATTGGAACTTCAGACTCGAATGAAAGTTTACGGTTTCTCAAAGCAGGTTTTTAATTGTAAAAATTGATGGTTGCCCTTACAGCCCTGCCCCGTCCTGTGAATGAAGGGATCTTGAGATCCGAGTGTGAGAGGCCTCCAGGCCGTGGGATAGGCCGCAGAGCCAAGAGAACGTACCCTTCCTCAGCGTGCGTGTGTGCACCCCTGCTCGCCTTCTGGGGAAGGAATGGGATTCCATGTTCAGTTCATTCTCTTGGGTTTACTGGTATCTTAGTTCTCGCAGGATGAAATTCTGTAATTACATATATTTAGATGGAGAAAACAGGCAATCCAAAACATTTATGGTAGTTTCTTTGTGTCTGGAAATGAAATGAAATCCATTTTCCCTCTAGAGGCCCAGAGGATCTTTTGCAAACTAAGAGAAATAAATGCTTCTGTTTATTTTTTTTAAGACAAAAGAATGTCACTTAAAACTTAATAATCTTTGTCTCTAATATTCACTAGGAGGCTCTTATTGGGTTTTTATTGTACGGTTTTGTGTTTGAGACAGGATAGTTTTGTTGATAAAGATGGAGCAATGTTGAGTAGTTGTGACGCCAGACCTGGCATGTGTATCTCAAAAGCAAAGCATATGCAGCCGTTTTACTGATAACCTGTAGAACATGGAGATAGGAGCAAATGGAAAAGAAAATCGGTTATAATTTTTGTGAATTTCATGGGGTCTCCTATGATTGGAAAAATTATAACTTCAGATTCTACTGTGGAAATTACTGTACTTAATCTGAGAATACCCTCTGCCTCCAATTCTACTGTCAGCACAGTCTAGATTGGGTGACATTCCTGGATTGCTAATTACTAGTCTATGAGGATGGAAATCCTGTAAAGAGTAACAACACACAGGCTTCTAGTCTGAATTTAGTGTTTAAAATAAGATTAAGTTTTGAAATGAAACTAAACATACCAGGTTTGTATCTAAGAAAAAAAGTTACACAGCTTTTTATAAAAACTAACCGCTGACCTATGTTTTACTTTCAACCATGGTCTTTAAATCCTACATGATTATAAAATTTTTATTTTTCATGAAAATGCCCCTTTCTCTAACCTTATTCATCCCGTGCATCAGGCCGAGAGACCCTCCAGCATCCTTCCAATTTGCTGGGATTCTGTGACTGGAAGACGTGACAAGTTGGCTTTGATAATGCAGGTGTTAATTCCATTTTCATGGTTTACCGTGGAAGGTCATTTTTCACACTATTCTGTAATATAACGTTAGACTAAAACCACTGTATTAAGATTGTTTAAAATGTAAGCATTGAAATTCTGAAAATACACATTTTAAGAAGAATCTCCGCTGTTCTGAACTTGATTCTTTCGCGGTGGCACGGTGTGACAGTGAGTGCGAAGTTGAAGGTTTGCTCTTTCCCTAAGCCGAGTTTAGATTCCTAGGGTTAAGCCTGTTTACTTTGGGGGAGCACTAGGGACTTTCCGTAACTTCCTACCCAGGAGCCCACAGGGATGACTCCCGCGGCGAAAGTCGCTGTCCGCGCGGCGCCGCCCGCAGCCGGTGCAGGAACCCTGGTTTTTAACTTGGTTCTGGAGCCCTGATCTTCTTGGTCCTCCCCGGCGCGGCGCGCGGCTAAAGAACTGGCGGAGTCGCTCCAGCCGCCGCCCGGGCCCGCAGCGCGCAGGTGGGCGGGGCGTACCGAGGCTCCGCCCAGGGGCGGGGCGCCGCCGTTCTTCCGGGCTTCCAGCCCCGCCCCGGAAACACGCACTTGGGAGCGCCGGCGCGCGGCCCCAACCCGGAAGTCGCTTCGCCGTCTCGGGCGCGGCACGTGCCGCCGCCGCGATGAAGTTCGCGTACCGGGTGAGCGTGGCTCGGATGCGGGTCGCGGAGGCCGCGTGGCTTTGCTCCGGGCTCGGGCGGGGTGGCGGGGAGCGGGCCGGGGCCGGCGGATCCTGGCGGAGCCGGAGGACTGTGGCTCGGTCTCTAACGCCAGCGGGACGCCGCTCGAGGGGTGGGAGGAGGGCTGGTGAGGGTGCAGCCCGCAGAGCTCTGGCGGTCCGGCGTGACCCCTGGCTCCTAGAGGCCGGCGAGAGGGACTTTTGGGAAAGGGCTGTGCGCTTGAGAGCCGGATGGGACTGGTCGCTAACGGGCAGCGAGGAGGCAGGTGGGACGGGGTCGCCGAGCCGACCGGGGCATCTCGGCAGCCTGCACACAGGGGCGTGTTCTGGAACCACTGGTGGTTTGCGCCCCCGGCGGGCTCTTCTTTTCGCCAGTCACAGCCGGGTCATGGCCCTGCCTTTCTCTCTCGGGACACTTTCCTAGGTGGGCCCAGGTCCCGCCTTCAGGGCTGCACCATCAGCCCTGCTGTTGGACCCAACCTCCTCTCACTCTTAGCGTGTGCACACCTACTCTGGTACTGCCCCGAAAGTGCTCCTCCTGCGGCCTCCACAGTCCTCAGAGCAGTAAACACAATGTGCCTTAGAACCTGAACGCCTGCTTCGGGTTCTTGGCTACTGTCCACCTACAACTCCAGGTCCTGGGTGGGCTGGCTCCAGCTGAGGCGGCCCCTTGAGGCAGCCTCCTACTCCCTCCTCTGCTGCAGGGGTTTGTTTTGTTTGCTTCAGATCTGATTATATTTTTCATGGCCCCTCTTACTAGCGGATGAGTTGAAGGTACAGGTCTGTGTGCTTTACTGCATCTAGTGTATAGAGATGCTGGCACACAGCCCTGTTCAGGATGCCGTGACCCTTATGCTCTTGGGGCCTGTTCCATGGTTGCAGCTTTTCTCTTCCTGAAGCATGGATCCTGCTCCCTTCTTCCCCTGGCAAATGACTCCTGTGTCCCAAGCTTCTTACCCCTGGGGGTTGGGGGTAGGCTCCTGAGGATTGGGTTCACTTCTTCCTTTCTTGTCCAGGAAATGTCCCTGGGGATGAACAGGGCCCCTTTGGCCTTGCTCTTTGTGCCATTTCTGCTCAGATGCTTCCCTTTCAACCAGTGGAGGTTGTTTTCTTTGTATTAAGACAGCTTTATTTTCCTTTCAGTTCTCAAATTTGCTGGGTACAGTTTATCGGCGTGGAAACTTAAATTTCACATGTGATGGAAATTCAGTTATCAGTCCTGTGGGGAATAGAGTTACTGTATTTGATCTTAAGAAGTAAGTATGCTGAAGTAACGTTAATGGCAGGGGCCACTGTAACCTGCTTCTTTATGGCACCCACTGGTTATGGTGGCTCAAGAGGGCTAAAGAACGTAGTAGGGTCAGTAGCAGAATTTCCCTCCAATTCTGTATTCTTCATCCTAGAGTCTTACCTAAACCTTGTATCTCTAGAATACCGATGTTACCCTTAAAAGTATATACCATGTGTCACTTGGTTCATTTTACCTGGGGAGGACCCTGCCTGTCCTTGGAGGTGGTGGCAGGCCGATTAGTATCACCACATCAGTGAAGACCAGGTGGTGCTCAGGGGCATGAAAGCCCCCTGAATCCCTACTCAGGAGCCCTGCTGTTGCCTGGCCTCCCCGTGGATGGGCAGTCCCAGAGTGTCCAGTTTGGCAGCGGGAGGTCAATTTTGGTTGCTCCAGTTTACCTGTGTTTCTTCTGAACAGAATGTCATTTCCCCCCTCCTGTTGTGTTGAGGAGGATCCCGTTCCTTTTCACAATTGTTGGGGAGGCCTTGGAATGCCCCTCCACAGGGTCTGGGTGTGACCTTTTGTTTCAGAGGCTGTTGGGTCTCTGTCTTTGTAGCTCCAGTGGGGTGACTCTGGGCTCCAGTTTCCCCATCTGTAAGATGAGGTCACATGCCACTTTGTGTGCAGCTCCCATATAGGAAGTGCCAGGGTCCCGCCAGCCACTGTATTGTCACAACTGTTAATATTTTGCTCAAGTAGCATCTAGTGAGGGGCTGTGCAAGGTAAAGGCAGTGTGCTCGTTGAAGAAAATTGGGACATATAATAATAAGGCCAGGACCTAGTCCTGACTTAACAGGCATTACCTTGTTGTTGCACTCAGGTTTCTGTGTCTGCATTTTCTCATTTACTTAAAAACAAACAGCTTCACGTGCCATGTTTGTGGTTAATCTTTTGCTGGGTATTTAGCTTGTTTCCAGTTGCCTGAAAATGATGTTAAATGTGTGCAGAGTCTTCTTGAGCTACAGACCTAGAAGCAAAGTTGATCGTCTCCGAAACCTGTTTTTGAGGCTTTTAATATGTCTTGCCAGATTTCCTAGGGGGAATTGTTCTTCTAAGAAAAATGTCATTTCCTCTTAAACTCCGGCACACGGGGTCCAGTAGTATTGGAGGGGCGAGGCATGGACAGGAGGCCGTGTGGAGGGTGAGCTGCAGGTCCGAGGCTGACCCTGATGACATAAGACCCACCACACAATGTGGTTTTTATTTTTCTCAGCAACAAATCCGATACGCTGCCCCTGGCCACCAGGTACAATGTCAAGTGCGTGGGGCTGTCTCCAGATGGCCGCCTGGCCATCATCGTGGATGAAGGTAAGCACCCTTGACGTGGGCAGGGCTGAGGGGGCGGCGGAAGGCCTGGGGCGGGAGGGAGGCAGGACGCAAGACCAGGTCCCCGGAGAGCGGGGCGGAGGTGATTGGTTCCTCTGGTGTCTTGGGTCCTGCTGGGGCTCAAGGGCGAGGGCGTGCTGAGTGAGGATGGGTTCTGCATCTTCCATACCCAATGCCGTTGATGTCTCCTGGGTTGGAGCTGGGGTTCGAGGCCCCCAGGGCCAGCACTGCGGGGTCCAGAGTGGTCCAATGCCTGGGGCCCTCGTGCACCTCACCCACGTGGATGAGGCAAGCGTGGGCTCCGGGGGGTCCCCGGGTGCTGCAGGGTTGCATTCTGGCTCCTGCAGGGGGCGCCGCTCTGCTGGTCAGCCTGGTCTGCAGGTCGGTGTTGCACCACTTCCATTTCAAGGGCTCCGTGCACAGCGTCTCCTTCTCCCCTGACGGCAGGTGAGCGGTGGCCTCCTGGGACAGAAGTCGTGGTGCTGTGGGGTGCCCCTTCCTGCCCGCTGCTTCTCTGGCCCCCTCCACCACTGCCTCTCGCTCGGCCTTCATCCTGTGGGAGGAGGGGCATTACTTGGCCACGGGGCAAGCTGTGCTGGAGGCTTGGCGATGGTCGCAGGGCCCGTGTAGGTCCCGGTTGTCACTTGAGTTCCTGTTTCTTCTGTAGGAAATTTGTTGTCACCAAGGGCAACATTGCTCAGATGTACCACGCCCCAGGGAAGAAACGAGAATTCAACGCGTTTGTCTTAGACAAAACCTACTTTGGGCCATACGATGAGACCACGTGCATTGACTGGACCGACGACTCCCGGTGAGGCCGGGAGGTGGGCCACCGTCTCTCCTCAGGGCCAGGCTCCTTCTTGCGTCCTGAGGTTGCGTTTCACATGCCTTCCCTGAGCCTCTCTGGGGGCATCGTGCCCAGGCGGCTGGCTCCAGTTAGGCCTGCCCCGCTCCCGAGTTTATCACTGGAGACCAGAGAGCAGGGCAGGATCTAGCTGAGAAGCGAGAGTCGTGTTGCAGCAAGCAGCCATGCTGCTGGGAGCTACAGGGGGCATGGCGTGAGGGCTGCTGTATGAGTGTGAAGATTGTCTTGAGCTGCTTCGAGTTCTATTGTGGAGAGGCCGGAGGTGGCGTGGCTTTTGTGCACGGGCGTGGCCGTCAGCCAGGGGGAGAGCCCCCACCACGTATGTTTTGTCAAGTGTCCTGAGCGCCACCCAGGGAGACACGCCACACGGCTGAGCCATCCTGCCACAGGTTACACCCTGTGACCTGTGCATTGGCTGTTTGTACTGAAAACAGCACGAGCTTGGACTGGGGTGTCGGGCTGCATCTGAGGGTGTGAGGGGCTGCCAGCCGCTGACGCCCAAGGGCGGTGGCGGGGCCGTTCCGGGTGCCTTTCCTGGACTCAGAGGTGTCTGAGCTCACCGCTGAGCCCCTCGCAGGGGCAGGTAGTCTCCTTTTGGTTTGCTCTGGAGTGTGGGGAGCCAGCCCTCGAGGCAACGGGGTCGGGGGGTCCCTCGTTAGGTGGGGATTGAGTACAAGGTCGATGAGAATACGCTTACACCCAATGTAGCGTTCAAGACGCATCTGTTTAATTTATGTCATCTCTGTTTCTTATAGTATCTCTTATAAACAAGGTATACAGAACAGGAATTTTTACAGACTTCTTTTTCCTAAAGTTGCGTGGGTACATCTTTAGCCAAAAAAGCTATTTCCCATGGTATTTGCTGGGATTAAGAAAACAGCAAAGGTTATAGAATACAATGTGTAAATGAGAATTCTTTTAGTACAAAAGCAGTGTTAAAGGTTAACAGTGGAGAGGAAACTCTATTTGTTAGATTAAATCTTTATTATTTACTGAACTCTTGTTAGGCAGTTAGATACGTGGTGAACCAAGGGGGAGAGACTGTCTGTCTTAAAGCTTTCTTTACTCGCAGATAAAACTAGTAGACCTAAGTTCCTTTGATTTGTATCTAAGCTTGCAAGGGTCAATTCCTGATGTTTGTAGAGGTTTAATGAATATCTCCGAGATGAGCTGAGGCATTGTTCTTTTTAGCTACCATTGATGAATCACAATCTGTTTAACCATCCTGTGTCTCTTAGGAAATTTTTCCTTTATAATTAATGTGAAAGCAAAACCCAAAGCACCCCAAATTTCCAGAATATAATAATGCAAAGTGGGAAATGCCACGTGTTCCTTCTTTTGGAATCGTCTGCCTTGCAAAGATTCCAGTGGGCCAGGCCTTGCTCAAGGCCCAGCTTATCAGGATGCCGTCGCCCTGGAGGGCAGACAGGCCTGCATGGTTCTGGCCCGCTCGGTGGTGGCGGTGGCGGCGCTCCTGTCAAGGCTGAGGACCTGTCTCCTTCCTTTCCAGGTGCTTTGTGGTTGGGAGCAAAGATATGTCCACCTGGGTGTTTGGAGCTGAGCGCTGGGACAACCTCATCTACTACGCGCTGGGGGGACACAAGGACGCCATTGTGGCCTGCTTCTTCGAGTCCAACAGCCTGGATGTACGTCCCACACCCACCTCCCTAGCCCTGTAGTGACGGCCCCCTGGGGCTGGGTCACAGGGCCCCCCAGTGGGACTGGCGCCTGCCGCCAGGCTGGAGCGAGGGCTCTTGGTTGTAGCAGCGTATGGCTCACTGGGGTTGGCGGTGACCCGAGCCACCACACACTCCCCTGCAGGTGTACTCGCTCAGCCAGGACGGAGCGCTGTGTGTGTGGCAGTGCGACACACCCCCCGAGGGCCTGCGGCTGAAAGCCCCCAGGGGCTGGAAGGCAGACCTGCTGCAGCGAGACCAGGAGGAGGAGGAGGAGGAGGAGGAGGAGGGCGAGGAGGACGGACGGAGTGAGACCACCATCCGAGGGAAGGCCACGCCGGCCGAGGAGGAGAGGAAGGGCAAAGTGAAGTACTCGAGGCTGGCCAAGTGAGTCGGGGCAGGGGCCTCGGGGGGCCAGGCTGGGGGGCCAGGCGGGAGGTCCACAGAGGAGGGCCTGCTGTCTGTCCCCTGGGGCACGAGGTAGGAGGGGACCAAGGGGAGGCGGGCCTGGAAAGGGGCAGCAGGCACTTGGGCTCAGAGGCGGGCACCCACTTGCAGCGTCCAGTGAGGGTGAGACAGGACGGGCAGCGGCGCACCCCAGCACCAGTGGGGGGCTGAGCGAGAGGGGGCAGGTCCTGTGGCTTGTAGACAGCCTGAGCCCGCCCAGCTGCCTCCCCTGCCTCAGCCTCCCTCTCAGACCTCGGTGAGGCTGAGAAGCTGCTCCAAATTCGGGTGCCAGGCAGTTGGCCGTCTTCTGGGGCCCACGGGGAGGCTGGCAGGGTCGCCGAGAGCAGGCTAGCATCTGTGGGTGACTGCTCTTCACTGCCACCTGCCCTGTCCCGTGCGTGTTTGGCTGGGCCCCTCGCCTGCCCACGGAGGCTCCCTCTGGTTGAGCGGTGTGCGGTGCCCCCGGGGCCAGGCCGAGGGGAGGAGCACAGTGCTTGCATGGCCACGTGGGTGGCCGTGGGGTCATGCTGGGTGGGGGCAGAGGGAAGGCGTCCGTGCTCTGTGCTGCTCTCGCCCTCCCCTGGCTTTGGAGGAGAGCAGATGTCAGGGAAGGACGCGAACAGGACCTTGGAGGGAGGCCGGGAGGCTGGTCCAGACTGGAGGGAGGGGGGACTCGGTGGGCGGGGAGGGTCCGCTGCCCCGGCCAGGAGGGGGCACCCTGTCGTGGGAGGTGGGAGGAGGATGGCAAAAGCAGGTCTCACTGGGCTCCTGGTGCCTGTGGGCGTCTTGGACGTTTCAGCTGGAGTCAGTTTGGGCAAGGACTGGAGAGGCCCCAGGGAGGGCGGAGGTGCAGGGCTTTACCTGGCAGGTGCTCGCTGGGCGGGGTCTGTGAGCGCCGGTCTAGAGCAGGGAGCCGTGGGGCACAGGGAGGCAGGGGTGGCCCCTCTGTAGGTGAAG
Organism: Graphiurus murinus; assembly: GCA_004027655.1. Taxonomy (NCBI): domain Eukaryota; kingdom Metazoa; phylum Chordata; class Mammalia; order Rodentia; family Gliridae; genus Graphiurus; species Graphiurus murinus. The sequence goes on from PVLC010028275.1 coordinate 16,128, forward strand.
GTGCCGTCAGGGTCTTCTCTGCTTGGGGGCCAAGGACCCTCTAGAGGAGGGGGAGGCGCAGGCAGGAAGCGATGCCATGGTGCGCTTCTCTGCAGAGCAGGCGGCCCCAGCACGCTGCCTCCGCCTCCCCGTGGGGTGTCCCTGTGAAGCCCACCCACCACCAGTAGCCACCAGGATGGGGGCTTGGGCTCGGGAATGGAGCAGAGGGTGCAGGGGCCGCAGGCGCAGCTGGGGGAGGGGGAAGGCAGCCCGCTGGGCCAAAGGACTCCTCCCATGGTGCTCCCCGCCATCCAGGTACTTCTTCAACAAGGAAGGAGACTTCAACAACCTGACAGCTGCGGCCTATCACAGGAAGACTCACCTCTTGGTCACAGGCTTTGCTTCTGGAGTCTTCCATCTGCACGAGCTTCCGGAGTTCAACCTCATCCACTCCCTGAGGTGCGTCTGTTTCTCTCAGCGCCTCAAGGCCTGTGCGCTCTGGTCTGCTGTGGGCTGTGACGCCGGAGGCGGATGTGGCATTTGTATTTCCGATCCTTGTTTTTCCCTGGTGTTCATCATCCTTGGAACGCAGGGACTTCAGTGCAGAGCCCCGTGAGGGAGGCTCAGGCACGCCTCGCTCACCGTTCCTGGTCTTTCCTGTGCAGCATCTCGGATCAGAGGATCGCCTCAGTCGCCATCAACAGCTCTGGGGACTGGATCGCCTTTGGCTGCTCAGGTTGGTTTTCGTGCCGGCTGAAGGACAGAAGCTTCTGGAGAAAGGCAGCCTGAGGTCGGCCTGGGCCCAGGGCTGGGCTGGAGCCAGAGTGGGCCTGCATATCCTGTGGGCTGCAGAGCGCCAGGCCGAGGCCCCCTCCAGCTGACGCCGTTCCGTGTAGCATCTGATCGGCTCAGCCGTGGCAGGGGGCAGGGAGGGGGCAGGGAGGGGTCGGTGCGGCGTCCAGGTAGCTGCTGCTGGGGAGCTTCTTGCTTGGATCTCCAGCCCGTGCCCCAGCCACCTGCCAGGGGGGCCGCACCATGCCCCATCCCCACGGGCCTGCGCTCTTCGCAGTGGGGGTGACACTGGCTGACACAGATCAGTTGGGGGCCCTGTCCTGTGCCGAGTGCAGAGGCGGGAGCCCAGCGCCCTTGTGCCCGCAGGCCTGGGCCAGCTGCTGGTGTGGGAATGGCAGAGTGAGTCCTACGTCCTCAAGCAGCAGGGCCACTTCAACAGCATGGTGTCGCTGGCCTACTCCCCCGACGGGCAGTACATCGTCACTGGAGGAGACGACGGCAAGGTGGGTGTCGGCCAGCGCTGGTAGAGGTTTGGGACCTGGTCAGGCGTGGGGGCTCGGACGGGCCTGAGGGGGTGGCGGCAGCGGTCTCCCCTCGGCTCCCAAAAAGATTGTCACTGTCTGGAGGGCTTTGTGTGGAGGGCGGCGTCCGTGTGTCCCCGTTCTGTGAGCTGTGCCGAGGTGGCTGGTGTGTGCTCTGCCCCCAGGCCACACAGCTGGGGTGGCCTCGCCATGCTTGTCCCCACACTCCTGCCGCAGGTCAAGGTGTGGAACACCCTCAGTGGCTTCTGCTTCGTCACGTTCACCGAGCACTCAAGCGGGGTCACCGGCGTGACGTTTACCGCCACCGGCTACGTCATTGTGACCTCGTCCATGGATGGCACTGTGCGTGCCTTCGACCTTCACAGGTGGTGGCTTCCCCTCTGCAGTTGAGGGTGCGGGGGAGGTGGGGGAGGCTGCGGCAGGGCCGTCCAGGCACTCACAGAGCGCTGGACCCTTAGCCAGCGGGGCCCAACCGGCCGCGTTTTCCCGGCAGGTACCGCAACTTCCGCACCTTCACGTCCCCTCGGCCCACCCAGTTCTCCTGTGTCGCTGTCGACTCAAGCGGGGAGATCGTCTCTGCGGGAGCCCAGGACTCCTTCGAGATCTTCGTGTGGTCCATGCAGACCGGCAGGCTCCTCGACGTAAGAGCCAGCATGGCCCGAGGCTGCGCTCTGAAGGCCGGGGCTGGCCTGCGCGGGGCTGGCCCTGGTGTGTTCCGCAGGGGACAGGCGGGCCCTCCCACACCCGGGAGCAGAGCCTGGAGCGGAGGGCACCGGGGACTCGGCGGCCCGATTCCGGGGTGTGTGGTCCAGCCTGGCTTCCGCTAGCTCTCCTCACCCTGCCTCTTCCGACCCCGCCGCTTAGGTCCTGTCTGGCCACGAGGGGCCCATCAGTGGACTGTGTTTCAATCCGATGAAGTCGATCCTGGCCAGTGCCTCCTGGGACAGGACGGTGCGCCTGTGGGACATGTTTGACAGCTGGAGAACCAAAGAGACGCTGGCCCTCACCTCCGACGGTGAGCTGCTCCCCACCCATCACCTCACTCATGGCTGTGTGTTGGCGTGGGCTGGGTGGGGGGGGAGGATGAGACCCAGCAGTTCGAGACAGTCATAAGGCCGCTGTGCTGAGCCAGGCTCCCGAGGACAGCGTCCGAGGTGCCTGACTCGACCAGCCAGTTCCCCCTGCCTTTGTACTTAGCCATGGTCCCCAGGGGTGCCCATGCTCCTCAGGATGGCGCCCGAGGAAGAGGCTGCTGCCTGGCCCCCCACCGCCTTCCGTAGGCTCCGCCTCGCCCCCCAGCTAGTCCTCGCTGCCTGTCCTCCACACTCCAGCCTGTCCACATTCCCCTCGATTGTCTGCTGCGATTCGGCCTTGCCTTCAGCTGGGCCTCATCATGCCCTCTGCGCCCGGTCCACGGGCACTGTGACGGTGTCAGCTCCTGGCCGGCATGTGCGGCTCCTTCGGCATGAGCGTCCTGTGTCCCGAGGGCTGCATGTGCCAAGCCGGCTCTCCCTCTGAGCCAGGCATTGGTTTCTCTCTAGCTCTGGCTGTGACTTTTCGGCCCGATGGTGCCGAGCTGGCTGTGGCCACGCTAAACTCGCACATCACCTTCTGGGACCCCGAGAACGCGGTGCAGACGGGCTCCATCGAGGGCCGGCACGACCTGAAGACGGGCAGGAAGGAGCTGGACAAGATCACAGCCAAACACTCGGCCAAGGGCAAGTGAGTGGACGTCGGCGCTCAGCTGCGGGCTCTGGGCCTTTCCCCCGGGGCCGGGTTCTTTCAGCCACTGCAGGAGAGGCTGTGAGTCCAGGCTTCCCTAACACCCAGCGGGGAGGCTGGCTGGTTTGCTAAAGGTAAATGGTACAGCCCCAAGGCCAGTCTAGTTCCAAACCTCCATGACACCCGTGATGGCCTCAGCCTGGTATTTAAAACCAAAAGACAAACGGTAGCCCCGCGCCAGTGCCCTGCGTGAGAGTGAGACTCAGCTCTGCCACACCAGCTGCATGTGCTGGCTGAGAAGACGTGGAGGAGAGGTGCCGGGGTGCTGTGCACCTGGGAGGGCGGTGTCGCACTCAGCCTCTCTGGGGGCTGAGGAGCCTGCTCAGGAGTCGGGGTCCTTCCGGGGGAGTTGCTGAGCCCAGCTCCGAAGGTTTGGGGGTGCGCTGTTCAGTTTTCAGGCCTAGACCTGCAGGCGGGTTGCAGGACCTCCTGGTAGTGCTGTAACTGGGAGCGGCCAGGCAGCTCGGCACTGTGGCTGTGGTTTCCATTCCCGCCGGCCTTGCCCCGGGCTCCGCTCCCCTCCGCGCCCGCTGATTTCCTGGATGTGGGCTGGTGTCTGGGGACCTGGTTTCCCTAGTGCTTCGAGCATCCCTTCATCTGCTTGTTGCTCGTTTGTGTCTCCCGTGGAGAACGTGCTCAGGCCTCTGGTCTGTTTTGGTTTGGTGTGTTTGCCGAGCTGTGGGAGTCCTTTGCAACACGAGACCTGGAGTCATCTTGTCACTTTCGCTGGTGTTCTCCGACACAGTGCAAGTTCGGGTGGCATTGGCTAGTTTCTTTTCCTCTTGACGCTGTTGTTTGGGTGTCGTACCTGAGGCAGCTGCCCTGGTCTTGGCACACGCAGGGAGGTGTGGGCCTTGCTCCTGCGGGCCTGGCAGACCCCACCGAGAGGCAGCTTACTCTGCTGACATCAACATGTGGCGGGGTCCCTCCTCCGAAGGGAGCAGTCACCGTGCACCACAGAGGTCGCGGGTGTGAGAGTGTGGTGCAAGGCGGGCGAGGCGGGGAGCCCTGGAGGAGCCGGCAAGGGGCCGTGCTGGCCCCGGCGCTCCCTGCCTCCTCGAGTTGCTTCGGAGGAGGCTGGCCGGTCTGACGCCCGTGTCCTCCCAGGGCCTTCACTACCCTGTGCTACTCTGCCGACGGCCAGAGCATCCTGGCGGGGGGCATGTCCAGGTTCGTGTGCCTTTACCACGTCCGGGAGCAGATCCTGGTGAAGCGCTTCGAGCTCTCCTGCAACCTGTCTCTGGACGCCATGGAGGTGAGCAGTGTGCTGGCTGTGGCTGAGTGGGGGCCTGTGACTGTCCCCACCACGGAGGGTGTCCCACTGGGCGGGCCACTCTGAGGCAGGAGCGGCCAGCAGGAGGGGAGGGCTTGGGGGGCTTCCTGCCCAGCTGCTGTGGGAGTGAGGGTGAGGGTGGAGGGCCTGCGGAGGCCTCACGGGCAGGGGTTCTGTGCAGCGCCCCGTCCCTGAGGGAGAGTGTCCTTGCAGTTTCCTCAGGAAGCCGCTGCCCTCACATCTAGCAGGGGTCTGCTGTGGGTGACAGCCTGTGCCCTGCACCCCACAGCGAGCGCAGCGGTGCCCGGGTGTACGGGCTGGGTGCAGCAGGCTCTGGAGGGAGGCTCTGTGGATGGGGCTGCAGCACCCTCGGTTCCCTGTGTTCTTAGCACCCACGTGGCGGGGGCTCGTCTGCCGTGGGGGGCTCGTCCTCTGTTGGCACACAGACAAGGGAGGCGAGGGCAAGGCGTGGTGCCTTCTGCTGTTCTAGGAATTTCTAAACCGAAGAAAGATGACAGAGTTCGGCAACCTGGCACTCATCGACCAGGACGCCGGGGAGGAGGACGGGGTGGCGATTCCCCTGCCAGGCGTCAAGAAAGGTGAGCGGAGGTGGACTTCCGTGGCCTGAGCGTCACCTGCTTTTCCTGGTGACAGCGATTCTGCTCCCTCTGTTGGGTTGCAGTGTATGGAGTCAGCTGTTACCGAAGTGTGTCTTGCTCGATTTTGGGGGTGTCTAGAGGCTGCCCAGTGGGCGGGGCACTTGGGCCACCACCCCTCCCGCTGGGAGAGGCCGCCCTACAAGTCGCTGTGTGCGGCCG
>PVLC010028276.1:0-21194 GCA_004027655.1 Graphiurus murinus
AAAAAAAAAAAAAAAAAAAAAGATACACTCAAGACATTCTGAAGGCAAAAACCATATAGCCTTATGAAACAAAAAGATAGATACCAATGACTTAATTGTATTGTTTATAGGGTGGGGATGTAGCTCAAGTGGTAGAGTGGTTGTCTAGCATGCATGAAGGCCTGGGTTCAATCCCCAGCACTGCAAAGAAAACAACAACAAAAATTAATAAAGATAATCTTATCCTTCTAAAGTTAATATCTAATTCCAAAAGTATCCATAAAAATTCTACTTTAGGAACACTATAAACTTGAAGACTTTCCTAAGAAAAATAAACCTAACTACAAGAAAGTTATTTTACAATAATTTCCTCTCCTAAAATCTTATAGGTTTGATTTTGATTGTTAAAGAAAAACATTCAATGATTGATTCAAAGATCCACCATAAGGAAGACTTTATTCAGGACTATCACAATAGGTATATGGACCTCTGCCCTGGAGCCTTGCAGTGGAGATACTGGGCTCAACTCCAATTGCGGGATAAGCAAGAGGAAACTCATAGCCAAGGAGTGGGTGGGATCAGTGGATGGAAAATTACCAAAAGGAAGCATCAGACTTAAGGGGGATTCTGGCTCTATTCACCTAATGGGATTCTTGTTGAAGATGGGCTAGGTGATAGGTGATCAGACATCACCTGGGGGATAGTGGAGTTGAGGAACCCAATCAGATATAAAGGATGATCAGATAGGAAGGATGGAGGGTTCTGGCTAAAATGCTACTTCTCAGGGTTGTTTTGCTAAAACTGTATTTCATAAGGAAGTGCCCAGATAAGCCAAAGAGAAGGTTCAGAAGCCTGATAAAAGTTTGGCAGAGCAAAAAATCTTGGTTACAAACAGAAAAAGATCACTTGAATTTATTCTCATAATTAGGAAATAATAGAAGAAAGTATGGTAAGCCATGAACCTTATAATTCATATACATATACATTCTCATATATAAAAACATACTTTATAATTTACATATATGTTTGCATGTAAATACACACATTACATATATTTCATTGCCAGCACTGCAATGATCTACATGTCTTCAAATATTAATAAAAGATTTGCTAAACCATGAAATAAGTATTAAAAATGCTAAAACAAAAGGAATATACTCAAGGGAAATTCTAAACATTCAAAAATGGAAAGAAGAGAGGACAAAAGAAAAGTAAAAATATTCTAAAGATTTCATTTTATTGGGGAGAGAACAAAATATTTTACAGAGGGAAGCCATCCCTCTCAGAGGTGATAAAAGCATCTTGTTTTCACATAACATGAAGAAATATGTGTGTATGATTGTTCAGGGAGATGGAAATTAAATGTCAATGGATTGTCATGGGTCTTCTTGTCTTCCTGGGGTAACTACATTGATTAAAGTTCCTTTCAGGCTTTTTACCAGCAAAGAAAATGTAAATGGATTGGGAAATATGGTAGATTATCAGATTTATATAGGAAACAGAATGAATGTTGATTTGATCAAATCAACAAAAAAATATGAGGAAGAAGCAATGAAAAACTAAGTGACCTTAAGGTAAAAGGGAACAATTCAAGTATATTAGCCATTACGTGAACAAATTTCTTCCAGTGAAAGAAAGAAAGGCCATCTAATTGACTTCAGAAAAGCTATGTTCTGTTTACCAAAAAAAAAAGTAAGAATTAATGAACAAATAGCACAAAAGAAAAATCAAAATCAAGGGTAAGATGTTCATATCTATTAACCTTAGATGTAATATTTACAGGAAAGATGACAAAGAAATATATTAGGTGCTGCCAAGCTATAAAGATGTAAGATGACATAGTATATTAATTAATGTATTTTAAGAATGAGGTAGATCTGCTAAAAAAAATTAGGAAGTCCAAAAAAATTGAGAAGCATAATTAATAAACTAGATATTTTAAGTATGCACATATGTGGTACTTAACCACATATATAACATACAATTATATGTATAAATACTGATTATTCATTTCTGTATGTCTATGAAATATTTTAAATTTAATCATGTACTTATCATGAAAAATAATGAATTTTAATGTCAGATTTGTACAGAGCATATTCTTTTATTGTGCACCAATACAACTATGTACAATTTTTAAATGATCTTAAAAAAAGAGCTCCCATATCTGAAACTTTAAAACACACTCCTGAAAATGCCTTGAAGTGAAAAGAAAAATCAAAAAAGAAATTACGAACTATCTGGAAAGCAATGCAAAGAAAAACATCTCATGCAAACACCTTTGGGAGAAAACCAAAGCAGTACTAAGGAGAAAACACTGCCTGAAAAGCCTTCCTTACTAGTGTAAGCATAAAAATGAACTTTATTCTCATCTTGAGACATTGAAAAACCAACAACCAGAAACTAACAAGGAAATTATAAAAGTCTAAGGAACAATTAAAAGAAATAAAAAATTGTAGTCATTACAAACAAATTCAAGCACTGGTTCTTAGAAAGAAATGATAAAATTAAGGAATCCTTTATGAATCCATATAAATGAGAGTAAAAGAGAAGAGACATAAGATTAGAAATGGAAAAGAAAATGTAATCACAGATAGAAAGGGGATCAAAAGAATATTGCTGCCAACTATATAAAACAATTTGAAAACCTAGAAGAAATCGGAAACATCTATTAAAAAGCTGTCAAAATTGACTCAAGTTGTGAAAAAAACCTTGAATAAAATAGATTACTTTATAGTACATTAAAATGTGATTAATAACTCATTTAAAAAGACATCAAAGGGGCCAGAGTATCCCAAGGTGGCTGACTTCAAGGATCAGGTGTTGGATTAGGAAAAGGTACATATAGCTGCTAAATTCACCACTCTTGTATATCCAGGGGAGTTTAATGAAGTAGTCTATGGTATCCGGTCACTACTCCATAATGCCAGCTCCTAAAGGAAGGAGCAGCATGTACATTTACCCAGTATGAAATGGATCAGTCCACATCTGTGAAGAGAGAAGCATATGAAGATCAGGTCTTAATTACAGAGCATGGTGACTTGAGTAATAGCAATTTTTTAGGTCCAAGAAATAAATTTTCCATCAGTTTGATCACTTAGGTAAGGAAACAAGTGATCCTCTGCCAGAGGAAGTAGATAAGTTGGAAGTCTTAGAATACTGTGACAGTATTTACCCACAAATAGCCCATAACTACATGAAAAAATGGTCAACATCATTAGCAATCAGAGAAACGCAAATCGAAACTACACTGAGATTCCATCTACTCCAATTAAAATACAAATAAATGCTGGTGAGAATGTGGGGAAATAAGAACTCTTGTACATTGTTGTCCAGATTGCAAATTAGTGCAGTCACTATGGAAATCATTTTGGAGGTTTCTAAGAAGACTGGGAATGGAACCAGCTATACCTCTCCTGGGTGTCTTCCCAAAGGAATTGAAATCAGAATATTATAGTGATACATGCATATCCATATTTATAGCAGCTTAATTCACAATAGCAAAAGTATGGAATTAGGCTATGTGTCCATCAACAGATGAATGTATTAAGAAAATGGGTTCTACACACACAATGAAATTTTACTCATCCACAAAGAAGAACAAACTTGCGTTATTTGCAGAGAAATGGATGGAACTAGAGAATATTATGCTAATGAGATTAGCCAGTCTCAGAAAATCAAGTCATATGTTTTTTCTCATATGTGGAAGCTAAAAGAAACTGGAAAACAAAAGAAACTTCAGATAAATAAGGAGAGATTCCACTAGAACAATGGAAGGAGATTTGGAGATGGAGATGGGGTGGGGAGGAAGGAGCCATCATTAAAGAATCAGCTCAAACAATTCTATGTACCTTCCTGAAACTGTCAATACCAATTTCAATGTTATGAATGGGGAAGGAGAGGGAGTGGGACAGGATCCAGAGGGAAGTGCTAGCAGGTGCTGTGGTCATGAATTTCTACAACATTCAACTTCAATATGATATATGGTTACAATGCACCACCAGCAAGAGTATATTTAAAATAAAATAAAAGAGCTTGGGGTGTAGCTCAAAGATACACCCCCCCAGGTTTAATCCTCAGTACAATAACAAAATAAATAAAAGTCTATGTGGAAGATCATTATTCCAACAGCTTCAACTCTGTTTATGCTAAAACAATAGATAGGCAACTGACTATTGTTGCATGTATTGAAGCCACCAATTTGAACCTGAGACTTCTGGGATAGTCATTGGAGATGAGAGCGGAAGTCCCCCACTATACCACCTACCACTCAAGATTCAAGTTCACTATTACAAAGATGGCAACATTGGATTGGTTAATCATAAAGATTTACAAGACTCAACAACTGTGTGAGATGATGTCCAAACTGCCAAGGAGTGTATTAAAATCATAGGGAATGCAGAAAATGAGTATCAGACAGCAATTAGTAAAAACTATCAATGTCAGAAACCACATTCAAATCCTTGCAATGGCAGCTTCTGGTTGCCTGCACAAAAGTCACCTGGAACAAAACATTTAGCTCTAAGATTGGCAAAAAAATGCAGGATACTTAATGGTTGATTGTAGGATTTTCAGTACATGGCAAGAAGAGATTTCAACATGTGGTCATATGATAAATAGACAATTGATAAACAAGAGTGGTATTTTTGTTAGGACTTTCAATGTTAACAAATTTTCCAGCCTCATGAAACACTGTTGACCCCATAGCATTGTCTAAACTCTTGTGCTCTCTGCCTTGTAATTTTCGGTTATTACTATATCTACTTATAAACCTTTCATTGTTGTTGATTTTGCTACATTTAATATTGGACAAAAATATACAAAGTCATTTTGCTGCTTAGAAAATTTTCCTTGCCAGAAAAGTTAGGCAAGAAAATAAATAAATAAAAGGCATCCCAATTGGAAAGAAAAGGAAATTTTCCTTGCCATGAAATCCTGTTAATGATTTAGATAGACAATGTGTTCAGTACTTTTTTTTTAACCACTGTGCTTAAAAGCACTTCTGGCACATCAGTGGTTTTCTCCAGTTCACCAACAGCTCAAAAGGCTGTGCTACAAACCGCAGCTGAAGGGATGTCACATGTACCCTCCTCCCTCTGACTGCTTTGTTCAGTTCTTATGACATCTAATAACTATAATTTCCAAAAGTTTGGAGTGGGTTTTTTCAGGTCCTTTTTAAAGGGAAGTTTCCTGGAAATTCCATCTAGCCAGCTTCTGGGTGTGTGTGTGTGTGTGTGTGTGTGTGTGTGTGTGTGTGTGTGTGTGTTACTAGGGATTAAACCCAGAGGCATTCTACCTCTGAGCTACATCCCCCAGCTCTATTTTTTTAAATCTTGAAACAAGGTCTCACTAAGTTGCTGAGGGACTCACCAAATTGCTGAGGCTGGCCTCAAACCTACGATCCACCTGTCTCATTCTCCCAAGTACTGGGATTACAGGTGCACACCACCACATCTGGCAGGAATTTGTTTTTAAATCCAAAGACTTGAACCAAATTCTCTGCATGTATGCATGTTTACTTCTTTCTTTCTCTCTTTGTATCCTTCTCATCTAGTTACAGACATCAGCATTCTTAGAACAATTTTACCCACTTATCTTTGCTTTTTTTTAATATTCAAGAACTACCAGCATACTGTGGCTGTCATAAAGTATATTGCAGATGTTGAAGGAATAATGGGTATCTTGTGCTTTAGTACTTTGGGGCAGGATTGTACTATAAACAAATGATTCAAACAACTACATTAATCATAAGAACTGAAAATTAACCAAAGAGAAAATAATAACTTCCAGGCAGAATCTTTCTATTGTAAGCTTATTTAAGAAAATGCCAGTGTTTTCTCCTAAATAGGATATAAAACTTATTTCAAATTACTCTTCCTTGGTCTCTCTGCCAAGAACTCAAATGTAATTGATATCGCAACCCTTCCCAGGTATATTGCCAGGTATATCTCAGAATATTCAGGTGACACAGATAGGATAACCAGTAATGATGGACTCATTTATACTGTTTATACTTCTATGACTGGGCCTCAAGGTAAGGTAAGTTGTTTTTGTTTATTTGTTTGTTTGTTTGTTGTTAATTAAGTAGTACCTTCATACCTATCTCTAAAACCATGCCAAACAGAAAGGGTGTTTGTGCTTCAGCTTTGTTTTTGATCAGTAATACATTCAAGGAAGAGTTTATTTCCAAGTGCAAGTCATGTAAACATTTTTTTTATCTAAAATAAGATATGTTTGAGACCTCATCTCAATCCACACCTATCGAGGGACCCCAGCCCTTGAAAGCAGTGGGGTCGGGGGGTCCCTCAATAGGTGTGGATTGAGATGAGGTCTCAAGAATATGCTCACACCCAATGCAGTGTTGAAGTGCATCTGTTTTTTTGTGTCAGTCGTTTTATACTATTTTTTTACAATGAGGCATATAGAACAGGAATTTTTACAGACTTGTTTTTTCCTAAGATCAAGTGGGTGCATCTTTAACTAGAAAAGTCATTTCCCATGGTATTTGATGGGATTAAGAAAACAGTAAAGTTTACAAAATACAATACATATATAAAAATTCTTTTAGTACAAAGCAGTGTTAAAGGTTAATGACGAAGAGTTTCTATCCATTAGTTTAAATCTTCACTATCTGTTTAGTTCCTTTAAGCAGTTTTTTTATCTTTTTCTCAGGCAGCTAGAGTTAGTTAATGTGTGGTGGAGAAATTTCAGAGAGAGGGGGAACTATCTGTCTTAAAGCTTTCTTTACTCATAGATAAATAGTAGACCTAAGTTTCTTTGGTTTGTTTATTTTGTTTCTAACCTGTGTGCTGATGGGGAACATAAGGCTGTTTAGTAACTAAGCTTGCAAAGCCCATTTCCTGATGTTTGTAAAAGGTTAATGAGTATCCTATAGGCCATCCTCAGGTACTGCTTTTTCAGCTAATATTGAGGAATCATAATCTGTCCAGCCATCTTGTGTTTCTAAGAAATTTTCCTTTATAATTAATGTGAAAGCAAAACCCAAAGCACCCCAAATTTCATAACATAAAGCAAAGTGGGAAATGCCACACATACCTTCTTTTGGAATCTACTGCCTTGCAGGACTCCAGCGGACCAAGCCTTGTTCAAGATCCAGCTATTAAGGTGTCATGGCATATTTGCATTATATTTTATTCATACTATCATACTATACATCCATACCTCACTATCTTCTGTGTCAGGTACTCCAATAGATATACACTTATTTTATTCTTCTTTGTTTATTGGCTCTTTGTGACATACAAGCTGGTAAAGACGTATATGCACACATTTCTCATTTAACCCTTCCCCAATCCTTGCCCCATTCCCTCCCTCCCTCCCTCCCTCCCTCATGTTCAGTTTACTGATTGACTTTAATATGTTTTAAATATACATCATGTGCATTAGGGTGTTCTCCTCCCTGCCCCCATCACCTTCAGTTAAGTCACCTTCTTTGCTCATCTAAGGTTTTTCCTTCTTAGTCTAGAGTCCCTGTTATGACCCACTTTCTCCCTAGCTTCCACATATCAGGGAGAACATCTGATTTTTTATTTTTTGTGATTGACTAATCTTACTTAATATAATGTTTTCCAGTTCCACCCATTTCCCTGCAAATGACATGATTTTGTTCTTCTTTATGGCTGAGTAAGATTCCATTGTGTACAAGATATATGCTTATTTTATTCTTTAAAAAAAGAAAAGAAAAAGGCACTATGAACAGATAAATTTATGTCAGTTTTATTAACTTTAAAAACACAATATTAAGCTTAAAAACCCTAACAAATTTAAAGAATTGAAACCATACAAATGTTTCTCTATAAACAATAAAGTAAACTAGAAATTGATAACAAAAACATAAATGTCTCCAACTAGAAATTAAAAACATACTTCTAAAAGTCTATGAAGAAGCCTCACAGTAAATTAGAAAATATTGTTAATACAATGAAAATGCAGCATGTCAAAATTTGTAGAATATTACTAGAGCAATGCTTAGGAATAAATTTATAGCAAAACATTTTTATTTTCAGAGAGAATAAATTGAATCGATAGATCAAAATTTCAAGGATTACACACCTGTAATCTTAGCACTTAGGAGGCTGAGAAAGGAGGATCATGGGTTCAAGGACAGCCTGTTTAGGTAGCAAGACTCTCAGCAACCTAGCTAGATCCTTTTTCAAAACCAAAAATAAAAAGGGGCTGTGGGTGTAGTTTGGAGGTAGAATTCCCCTAGTTTCAATCCCCAGTAACACACACACACACACACACACACACACACACACACACACACACACACCACAGAAAATTACCAGAAGAAACTAGCAAACTAGCAAAACAAAGATAGTTAAATAAATCCTGAGCAAACACAGGAAAAAATAATAAAGAACAGAAATCAATAAAATTGAAAATACAAAAACAGTAGAGAAATTTGTGACACTAAACTTAGTTCTTTAATAAAATTATTAAATGAATAAGCCTCTAGCAAGAGAGAAAAAAATAAAGAAAAAGATACAAGTTAGCAACATCTGGAATAAAAGAGAGGCTATCACTACAGACCCTGTAGACATTAGCAGGACAATTAGAGAAAACTACAAATAAAGCCTTGCAAGTTAAGCCAGAAAACTGAATACAGTCAAGTATCAATTAATGACAGATATATTCTGAGAGATGTATTGTTAGGTGATGTTTTTGTTGTGCAAACATCATAGAGTATATGTCCACAGACTAAGAAAGTTATGACATCACTAAGCAATAAAACCTTATGGGACCACCAATGTATATGAGGTCTGTCATTGACCAAAACATCAGTGTATGGTGCATGACTGTAATAATAAATTTAGAAAATGAGCCACTTTCTCAAACTGCTAAAATTTGCACAAAACGAGAAATAATCAGAATAGGCCTTATTAATTGGCTAGAGGTGCTGTAACAAAAGTCCACCAACTGGATAGCTTAAACAGCAGAGATGTCTTGTCTTGTGGTTCTGAATGATGCTGAGCAGTCCAAAATCAGCAGTTGTTGTAGGCCAACAGGATTGGTTCCTTCTGTGGAGGGAGGGAGGAGGGAAGGAGGGAGGGAGGGAGGGAGAGAGAGAGAGAGAGAGAGAGAGAGAGAGAGAGAGAGAGAGAGAGAGAAAGAGATATGTTCCATGCCTCTTTCTAAGCTGCAGGTGGTGTGTTGGTCATCTTTGGCATTCATTGTGGAAGCATCACGCCAATTTCTGCTTTCAACTTCACATGGAGATCTGTCTGTGTGCATGTCTGCATACAACTGTCCTTTTTATAAGACACCAGTTATATTTGGCTAGGGGCTCACACTACTTCCAGTATGACCACTTCTTAACTAACAACATCTGCAATAACTCCATTCCAAACAAGGTCCAATTCTGAGTTGTTAGTACTAGAGTTTAGGACTTCCACATATAAATTTTAAGTAGTATATATTTCAATCCATCACAATTCTATAACTATTGAGGGCATTGAATTAGTAATTTAAAATATTCTGAAAAAGAAGTCCTCAGTTCCACATGGTTTTATTGGTGAATTCTAATAAATAATTAAAGAAGAAATAACAATGATGCTGCACAAGATCTTCCCTAACACTCTAATGTGTTATGAGGTAAGCATCACCCCGATACCAAAACCAGACAAAGAAAGTACAAAAAAGAAAACTATAGATATTCAATTTCTCTCTCTACTGAATTGAATATTCAATTCAATAACACAGAAATGTTCACCATAATATGAGCAAATTAAATGTGGCTATAGATAGATGATAGATAGATAGATAGATGATAGATAGATAGATAGATAGATAGATAGATAGATAGATAGATAGATAGACATATGATAGAATCAAGTAAGATTATGGCACAAGAAATATATATTTGGTCTATGACCCTGTTCTTGGCACACATGAACGAATATTCTTATATCCTCTGGAAGTAACAAGCATCTCTCTTAGTCTACTGAAACGACTCATGGGTAGGAATTCCTGGATAATCTCAGGATGGAGACTGGCTGTCAGGGTAACTGTCTCAGTCATCATTCTCACTGTGGTGATCAAAAAACCCTAACCACACACAACTCAGAGGAAGGAACATGTATTTGATCATAGTATTTGGAAATTCAGAGTTCAGTCCATGTGAGGCCGAATCTGCAAAGCTGAGGACGTGGCAGTGGGAAGTGAAGAGGAAGCGCTCAAGAGATATGCTCTAACATCATGGAGACCTAAATGAGAGAGCAAGCGAGGAGGATAGGACCTTATACAATCCCAGGGCCACACCACCAGAGACCCCTCCTTAGCAACCAAGCCCTACTTCCAACTTTGCTACATTGTTTCCACAAGGCCTAGTAGGGCATTCTAAATCCAAACAATTACAGCAACCAACCATGCACTTAGAGGCTCCCAATTGCCCAGTTCTCCTTTGTATGAAGATCTCTTAAAACTCAACACTAAGAAAGCAACTCAACTTTAAAATGGGTGAAAGACTTGAACAGGCATTTCACTAAAAAGAATATATGATAACAAAGAAGCCATGAAAAGATTTTCAATGTCATTAGCCTTTAGGAAAATGCAAGTTGAAACCATAATGTGCTACCACTGAAAACCTATAAATATGGAAAAATTTAAAAATACTAAGAATAACAAGTCCTAGCAAAGATGCCAAATAACTGGAACTCTCACACATTGCTGATGGAAATGCAAATGACACAGCATCCCTAGAAAATAGTTTGGCAGTGTTTCATAAAGTTAAACACATGCTTACCCTACAACCCTGCCATCCTACACTTGGGCGAGTACCCAAAAGAAATTAAAACAAGTTCACACAAAAACCTGCACATGAATGTTTATAACAGTTTTATTCATAATCATCAACAACTGGAAACAACCCAGAAGTTCTTCAACAGCTGAATGAATAAACAAGCAAACTATTGATTCATGCAACAGCATGGATAAATTTTAAAGGCTTTATGGGGAGTAAAGGAAGAGGAAGATAGTTTCAAAAAAGCCAGGCTCAAAAGATTATTCTCATTCATTTACATGACATTCTTGAAGAACCTTCATCTATACTGATGGAGAACAAATCAGTGTTTGCCAGAAGCTAGAGATGGAGGAAAGGATGTACAAGACAGTTTTGTGGGTGATGAAACTAGACTATGTTTTGTTTATAGTTGTGGTCACATGAATTACATGTGTGTGTTAAAATTCATCTAAGTGTACATGAAAATTGATGTTTACTACATGTTAAGTTTTCAAAATAAAATTAAAGTAAAATAATACTAACCCAACTAATCTAAGCCAGGAAAAATATAGAGAGCATTTCCAATCCATTTATAGTAGAAAACTATAACTTCTACTTTAAACCTGGTAAAGATAGCATAATAAGAAATAAAAGAAAGGAAAAAGAAGAGAAGCCAGGTGTGGTGGTGCACACTTGTAATCCCAGTACTTGGGGAGACTAAGACAGGAGGATCGTAAGTTTGTGGCCAGCCTCAGCTATTTAATGAGGTCCTCTGCAGCTTAGTGAGACTCTGTTTCAAAATAAGGAATAAAAATAGGTCTGAGGGTGTAGCTCAGAGGTAGAGTACCCCTGGGTTCCATCCCCAGAACTGCAAAGAAGAGGAGGAGAAGGAGGAGGAAGAGGAGGAGGGAGAAAGAGACTCTTCTGAATATAACCACACAACTTTTTTTTTTTACTTTTTAATGTGCTTTTATTGGTGCATTATGTAAATCATGTTGACAATGTTATACATGCACATCATATCCCCATCTCCCCCCTTCCCAATACAGAGTACTGAGATTGACATTGATATTTTCACATATGTACATAGTCAGTGGTAGTATCTCCATTAATGAACCTCAGTCTTTCCCCTCCCCTTTGGTTAGACCACTTCCCTGGCTCCACTAAGGTTTCTCCTCCATTATCTGGACTCCCTCTGGTATCCCAGTTACTCCCTATCTTGCACATATTAGAGAAAATGTGATGGCTAATCACATTTAACATAACGTTCTCCAGGTCCTTCCATTTTCTTGCAAATGACATTATTTTATTCTCCTTTATTGCTGAGTAAAATTGCATTGTGCGTATTTCTCATAATTTTGTAATCCATTCATCTGTTGACATTTGGGGACACCTGGGTTGATTCCATAATTTGTCTATTGTGAGTTGTGCTGCTATGAACATGGGTATGCATATATTACTGTAGTTCTCTGGTTTCAACCTCTTTGGAAAGATACCCAGGAGTGGTATACCTGGATCATATGGTGGATCCATTCCCAGTTTCCTAAGGAATTTCCATACTGATCTACATAGTGGCTGAACTAGTTTGCAATCCCACCAACAGTGTTGAAGAGCTCCTATCTCCTCACATTCTCACTAACATTTATTGGTATTTGACTTCTTGATGATTGCCATTCTGATTGGGATTTTATGGAATCTCAGTGTAGTTTTAATTTGCATCTCCCTGACTGCTAATGATGTTGAACATCTTTTTTCATGCATCTATTGGCCAGTTGTATCTCTTCTATTGTGAAGGTCTATTCAATTCAATATCCCATTTCTTCACTGGGTTATTTATTTTTCTAGTGTAAAGTCTATTAAGTTATTTGTATATTCCAGATATCAATCCTCTGCCAGAGGGATACCTAGTAAAGATCTTCTCCCATTCCATAGGCTTTCTCTTTTGATGGTTTCCTTTGATGTGCAGAAACTTTTTAGTTTAATGTCATCCTCATTTTTTTTTTCATTTTTTTTATTTTTTTGCGGTACTGGGGATTGAACTCTGGGGCATTCTACCTCCGAGCTACACCCCCAGCCCTATTCTTTATTCTTTATTTTGAAACCGAGTCTCACTAAGTTGCGGTGTGCCTCACTAGGTAGCTGAGACTGGCCGCGAACTCGGATCCTCTGGTCTCAGTCTCCCAAATGCTGGGATTACAAGCATGCACCACCACGTCTGGCTTGTCATCCTCCTTATTAATTCTTGTTTTAATTTCCCGAGCTTTGGAAGTCTTCCTGAGGAAGTTTCCACCTGTACCTATATGTTGGAGTATTCAACCTATGCCCTCCTCTAGTAGTTTCACAGTCTCTGATATAACTTACAAGTCTTTAATCCATCTCAAGTTGATTCCTATGCAGGGTGAAAGATTAGGATATAGTTTCATTTTTCTATAAATGGATAACCAGTTTTCCCAACATCATTTATTGAAAAGGCTATCTTTTCTCCAGCATATGTGTTTGACCCCTTTGTTGAAGATCAATTGACTATAAGTGTGTGGATTTGTTTCTGTATCTTCAATTCTGTTCCATTGATCTATGTGCCTGTTTTTGTGCTAATACCATGCTGTTTTAATTACTATAGCTCTATAGTATAATTTGAAGTCAGGAATAGTGATACCTCCTGCATGGTTCTTATTCCTGAGAATTGCTTTGGCTATTCTGGGTCTTTTGTTTCTCCATATGAAATTTATGAATGATTTTTCTAGGTCTATGAAGAATGACATTGATATTTTGATAGGGATTGTATTGATTCTATAGATTACTTTTGGTAGAATGACTATTTTGATGGTATTTATTCTGCCTATCCAAGAGCAAGGGTGATTTTTCTATCTTCCAAGATCTTCTTCAATTTCTTTCCTTAGTATTTTACAATTTTTATTGTAGAAGTCTTTTACCTCTTTGGTTAGGTTCATTCCTAGGTATTTTATTGGTTTTGAGGTTATTGTGAATGGAATTGTTTTCTGTATTTCTTTCTCCATGGATTCATGATTGGCATATAGAAAAGCTACTGATTTTTTTAGGTTGATTTTGTATCCTGCTACTTTGCTAAATTTGTTAATCAACTCTAGTAGTCTTTTATAACTACACAATTTCTAAGTAAAATATTATCAAAGAGAGTCCTATTTGATAGTAAATAAATAAGCTGCTTTGCCCAAGAAGGGTTTACTTCAGTAATATCAGATAGATCATTATCAGGTAATATATCAACAGAATTAATTGCATTGGTTGTTAACATAGGAAAAACAAATGATTATATCAAAGATGCTGAAAATAGATTTTTTAAATTCAAATATTGTTCTTAGTAAATATCTCAAGTAAGATGGGAATTGTAAAGGATATCATTTCAAGGTAATAAAGATTACTACCAAAAAAAACCCCATAAATAATATTGCCATGGATTATATATATATATATATATATATATATATATATATATATATAACATATAACATTGTATATATAGTATAATTATACATATTTACACATATACACACATAGATATACATACTTATATATATAAGCACATACTTTGGAGAGTTTTTTGGAATTTGATAAAATAATGCTAAAATTTTCTAGAAGAAATAAATCCCAGATAACCATCAAATTTTTTAAAATAGAAGAATGGCATGGAGAAACATAATCTATCTTGTATCAGACCATTCTATTAATCCAACTGTAATTACCAAACTGCTAGCCTACCAATAAATAAAAGATCACTGGTATAGGACAGAGACTCTAAAATTAGATGCCAATATATTTGAATTTAGTGGGAAAATAGGGCTTTTACAAAATAGAATATTGTTTGAAATTATCAGTTTAATTAAAAACTTAGAGACAAAAAAATTAAAAATCACAATTCTACAAGAAAGAAATAAAACACTGTACAATGTAAGTGGAGGAAGCCCTTTTACTAAGATTTTATTCTAAGAAATTATATAAAGAAAGAAAATCTTCTTGGCAACACTCAAACAATATGTAGGAGAGGGCAGAAAAAAATCTATTAAATAAACAATCAATGTGAAAAAAAAAAAAGCACATGCAATAGAAGGATAGTTTGAATGTTCTCATCTCAAATCTACTATTTGTCTTCAAGTTTACAGTAGGGAAAAACAAATCAGTAGAGATAAGGACCAGGTGGTGAGCACAGACAATTCAAAGAAAAGTAAAACCAGGAAATACATGAAAATAAATCAGTATATTAGACAGGCAAAGTGAAAAAGTCTGGTAATGTATATTGCTGCCAAGGACTTGGGGGAAATTGTTTCCCCAAGGGACTGGTGGGGATATGAATGAATTACTAAAGCAGTTGGAAAAAACAAGCTAGTAATATCTTTATTTAAATTTAGAATCTTCATATTCTCCAACGGCATCAATTCACTCCTAAGGCTCTGTCCTATGTAAACAAAAGTACCTTAACTATGGGAAATGTGAGCAAAGGTGTTTATCACAACAACACTGCACTAGCAAACACAGGCAACAAAGTACATGTCTGTCCATAGGATGTGTCCAGATAGCTGTGTTGCATCTCAACCAAGAAACTATTATACAACCATTAAAAAGAAACACCTGTGGAGTATGGTGGTACATGCCTGTAACCCCAGTACTTGGGAGGCTAAGACAGGAGGATCTCAGTCTCCTCAAGGCCAACCTCAGCAACTGAGACCCTTAGCAATTTAACCAGACCCTGATTCAAAATTAAAAATAAAAAAATTTAAAAGGGTTACGGATGTAGCTCAGAGGTAGAAGGCTCCTGGGTTCAATCTCATTTACCCCACACCAAAAAAAAAAAAAAATACTCCTGCTGACTTGACAAGGGTTTACAAGATAATTGAGTGAAAAACAAAATTAAAAAATGTATTTAGTACAATCCTCTTAGCAGAAAGAAAAATATTGACCAAGAATTGTCTGTGTGTGTGCACATGTTACATTGTATTAAATAAGTGCATGTATGTATGTGTGGAGAGGGGTATTGTGTTTTCCTCTATAATCATAGAAGCACAGAGAAACACACAGGGGGTTATGTACAAGGTTGTCAGCTTGGGTTCTTAGGGAATGAAGGGAGAGTTATAATTCAGGGTAGGAGGAAAAAAGAAGAAGAAGGAAGCTGAACCAAAAAAGAAAAGAAATAAATGACTGCAAAAAAAAATCTGCAGTATATATGATAATTATGTCACATTTATGTATTTCTGCAAAATGTCATATGTATATGAGTAGTAATAGAAATTCAATTGAAGAAAAAGAAGCAAGTAAGAAGAGAAATCAGACACATTTACCACAGGAAACCACCACATACCTGAAGAGGGGTATCCAAAAGCTCCATCAGATGTTTGTTGCTGGAAACTTGAATCCAATTTTCTCATTAAACACTTGCAGAGATAAAGGTTCAAACACAATTCTTTTTTAACCCCTAATATCCCTGTACCATAAGCAGTCAGCCTTCCTATCCTCGGGTACCCCACATACAGATTCAACTAACCACAAGATCAAGTACTTGGGAGACTGAGACAGGAGGATCACAGGTTCAAGATCAGCCTCAACAATTTAGCAAGACTCTCAGCAACCTAGTGAGACACTGTTTCAAACACAAAAAACAAAAAGGGCTTGGGAATATGGGTTGGAGGTAGAACGCCTATAGATTCAATACCCATTAACACACACACACACACACACACACACACACACATTGAATCTCTACTGAACATGCACAGTTTTTTTCTTGTCATTATTCCCTGATGAATACAGTATAAAATAACTATTTACATAGCACTTACATGGTATTAGGTATATAAATAATCTAGGGATGATGTGAACTATACAGGAGGTCCATGCATAGGTTATACGCAATTACAATGCCATTTTATATGAGACTCAAGTTTACAATTTGGTATCCACTGGGGATGAGGGCTGGCCTGGCACCACTTTCCCATGGCTACTGAGAGATGACTATGTTACAGGGAGTCCTATAGAGTCCATGTAACAGGAAATCTAGCTCTGTCCAGGAAAGCCAGGGGCAGCCTCCACCAGCTGCACCAGTGACTGTGGTCACAGGTGTGCCCAATCCATACTTCCGTACCACCAGAAAGATTGGAAGTGACAGCAGGACCAGATGCTTCACTTGCCTGGGGAGGACCTTTCGCATTGTGTTCTTTGTCAGCTTTGCCTCCTGGAGTCCTACCGTACAGGTGTCCTGGCCAGGACTCTTCCCAGTTCCACCCAGAGGCAGGATTTCCACACAAGTGATGGTGGAGGGGGCTGAGAGGGAGAGGTCAGAATTGGGGCAATGGTCCAACGCAGCAGGTAATAACAAGGTGAGCTGAGACGGGGTAGGTGTAGAGGAGAGGAAAGGCCAGTGTGTGAGAAGGACAACCTGACAGTTTTGTAAATCAAGATCTCCATGCAGCAAGAGCACAGGCCTAAGCCTTCACTCAGCACTTGGTTCTCACTTTCAAAAGGCCATCTTTAACTAGGCTTTGGTAAATAATGAGGATGTGAGAATAAGCAAAACAAAACCAAAAAAAAAAAAAAACTTTTTTAAAGTTGGAATATCAATTTTCAGTCTCTTTCATGACCTGGGTCAAAGTTTTAACAGTTTTCTTTGGAAGTCCCTTTTATTTTTCAGTAACTTATAGGATCTTTGGTCATCCAGTCAGGTTCAAATATTTTCCTCTGGCAAGTGGAACCACAGTGTATAATTACAGCTTACCACAAGCTACCCGACTACCCAGTGCTTTTTTCAATTGTGTGTTGTAAAAAGTGGGAGGCAATGTCTATGATCTGACTTCTACCCTCGTCCACAGACCTGAAAAGCCTCCAAGCACAGTGGGGAGCCAGGGATGTAGCAACACTCATTTTATTATTTTAAAAACACATATATTCCATCTTTTGCCATGCACCTCTTCCCTCTCTGTCTGACATGAACTCTCCCATACAGACCCATGTCATATAAGAAAGCTCCAACTTCAGGGGCTTTCAAGAGTGTTCATGCCCAACATAGTTTCCGCAGTGAATCCTCTCCCGGAATTTAATTGCTAAGCTCTATCTAAGT
The DNA here is from genome assembly GCA_004027655.1 of Graphiurus murinus. Classification (NCBI taxonomy): domain Eukaryota; kingdom Metazoa; phylum Chordata; class Mammalia; order Rodentia; family Gliridae; genus Graphiurus; species Graphiurus murinus. Next base: position 17,805 of record PVLC010028276.1, read on the forward strand.
CCACAGCTGACACACATTAGGAGCCTAGCTCTCGGCAGTGCAGAAGATCCTGTGGCCTCAGCAGATAGTCATGCTGCCTTCTGTGACACGGAGGCCACCAGGCAGAGCTCCTCTGGTATCAAGGGGTTTAGAGGTAGGCTCAGGATTCTGTGTTGACAGCAAGGCTTGCACATCAGCCAGGAGCCTGGTCTAAAAGCAGGAGGATTCAAATACAAGCCAAGGGTTATTTCCAGCCTCCCAGCACTCTTCAGGCAGCCTGGCAAGCGTTAGGCATTTTCACTTGTTTCTGATTCTGTCCAACCAGTGGACGAGTCCCATAGCTATAGCCACGATGACCTGCTCATGTTTCCTCCTTGACACAAGTTAATCAGGACAGTGACAGCCCAAGGGGCCAAGAGAGGGGAAGATTCAAATGTCCACTTGCCAAAGGGAACTTGGAAAAAGGAATGCTAAGCGCCCAGAGTTTGTGGTTGTCAGCCCCCACTGGGTCGGCAAAGAAAAGCAGTGGCTTATAGCTACGACTTCATATTTTTTTTAAGCTGGTTCAGATTGTTTGGCTTAACTGTTAAGAAGAAAAATTTGGCTGCCCTCCACCCGAAAAGAAACTCTATCAGCTCAACCAATTGATTTGGCTGTCAAAATGAAAATGTTATGGCCAGTTGGCTGGTGGAGAGTTTATGATGGTGCGTTCAGAGGAGCAGAAATAAACATCAATGACAAATGTCAGCCTGGTACACGTTGTCAAAGATCATCAGCTTTAATTTTTCTAAGACATTTCCTCCATTCCAAGCCCTGTCCCTTCTTTGCTAACTGATTGCTATAAGGCCTTCTTTAAAAACTGCTTATTATGGAAATTGTCATTTCCTTGATATGCTGGTATTATTTAGGCTTTAAATTTTGTAATTAGCCCCCACTGAGAAAACAATTAAAAATAGAAAATGCCCTGCTCTCCAGAGAAGTGTAAGTTACACATTTAAAACAACTGTAATACTCTGATTTGGGAAATTATCAAGTGTTGCTCTCTAAATGTATTTAGGAACCACGAGGGTTTTTCAGCGGGTCAGGACATTTTCCTATTTAAACATTGATTTAGAAACCTTGCCAAGTAAACCAGGAAATCAAGAGAGCAAAATTATGCAGCACATAAAGAAAGCAGCTGCATTCTCCAACCCCAGTAATTTAACCAGTCATTTCTTTACACAAAAAATGAAGGGTGGGGGGAGACAGAGAGATAGAAGAAGAGGCGCAAATCTGGCAGCACTAATTTTATTTCATTATACTGGCAAACCAAAACATCAGTCATCAAACATATTTGATAGAAAACACTTGTCAATTGTGTTGGTATTCTTAAAAGTGAAACCTACAATATGGTATAGGAATTTAATATCAAATTACATTTGAAGGGCCATTTCAGTAATTAAGTGAGAAAATGATTTCTAGCAGATGCCTTTCAGCTTAAAAAAGCATACCCCAGGCAAAATTCCTCAGCATTAGGAAAGATCAACAGTGTCAGAAGATTCAGAAACCTCACCCATGCACACACAAAGGTAAGGACAGAGAATGCACACCTGGAACTGTGAAATATAATATGTAAGGAGATACACATTACAAGGTACAGAAAAAGTAAGCAGAATAGGTCTTCATCCAACATACATACAATGAGATAGAGGAAGGGAGGGAGGGAGAGAGAGAGAGAGAATCCTTACCTAAAGATTTACTGCATGAATTTCATTCTGCTGTGAAGTTAGTTAGATGCTCCATGTTTAAGATTTCAAAATATATAGGTGAAATTTTTTTGTAGATATTTACTTAGTCTCCTGGTTGAGCTTAAGTAGGAATAATGAACTAATATCCTAGGCAGCAAGTGTATTTGGAATCATCATATTCATACCTATTATCCCTTGTTCCAAATATCTGTAAATGAAGGTGTTACGGACACAAATAGCAATAATAAATATTGGTTCCTTAATAAACTTTTGAACACCAGTAATCAGGAATTAGAACTTCTGAAACTATTGCCATGTAAGTGGCCACCTTTCCCATCTATAATTTGACAGTGACCTACTCTACACACAATCTAACCAGGCCTCATTTAAGCCTAAAGAGGAAGGAGAAGACACAACACTCAGTATGATACTGATGGCCTCATAATTTAATTTGAATAATCTTTCAAGACTTTACACAGTATAGAATTTTCTAGATTCTTTGTTCATCTCTTTTAGTTCCAGGAGAATACTGTGATTACTTTAATTTTAGAGACTCTTCAAAAGAAAAGTCAAGCGATCACAAGATTTCAGATTCACTGAATGATCCTCATATTAATATGCTAGCACCATCACAACAACAAAGTACCTAAAAGCCAGGTGGTGGTGCACGCCTATAATCTTAGTACTTGAGAGGTTGAGACAAGAGGATTACAAGTTCAAGGCCAGCCTCAGCAACTTGGCAAGGCCTTCAGCAACTCAGTGAGACCCTTTTTCCATATAAAACATAAAAAAATACTGGGGTGTAGCTCAGAGGTAGAATGCCCCTGAGTTCAATCCCCAGTACCATAAACAACAACAGCACAACAACAAAGTACCTCAGACTAGGCAATCAAACAATAGAAATGTATTTAATTCTCCTCACAGTTCTGAAGGCTAGAAGTCCAAGGGCAAGGTGTCCACAGGATCTGTTTCTTTGGAGGCATCTCTTTTTGGCTTGTAGATGACTGCCTTCTTCTGATGTCTTCATGCAGTCTTCACTCTGCATTTGCCTATGTTCTAATCTCTTCTTGTAAGGCAGAGAGGAGTCATGTTGGATTAAGGCCAAATTTTACCTTAGTTACCCCTTTTAAAGATTCTGTCTCCAAATCTACTCATATTCTGAAGTACCAGGGACTAGGAATTCAACTAATGTATTTAGATGGACATAGTATAGCCCATAACATCTTTTAAAAAAATGCAAGAGGAATTTTTTTTTTTGTAAAATTTTCAACCAATTAGTAAACTGGAAAGGAAAAATACTGATTCAAACATCCAGCAAAGAAGAATCCAGAGATCTAAGCCTATCGCTGAAACTAGTTTATACCCTGAAAGTTTCTTCCTAATACAGGTGATCTTGTTAAGGCCTTCAGGGGACTAAAAACAGAAGAAATATCTCAGGGCATGTTGAAGGTGAGGAACTTGAAGGGAGAATTTGAGTCCCACAACCTCATCAAAGAAAATTGTCTGTATCAATCAAGATGGAGTACAAATCTCCCTTAAGAGTTTATAGCAAATGTTCAGTAAATTTAAGAACATAAAATGAGAGACTAAAATATAAGAAACTATTTTAAATAAGTAAGATTTAAAGAAATAAAAAGTTTCCTGAAATGAAAAATGTAATAATTGGAACTAAAAACATAAGAGA
>PVLC010028277.1:7690-21246 GCA_004027655.1 Graphiurus murinus
TGTGGTACTGGGAATTGAATCCAGGGGCTTTCTACCTTCAAACTATACCCCTAGACCTTTTCTTTTTTTTTTTTTTTTTCGGTACTGGAGATTGAACTCAGGGGCATTCTATGAATCTCCGAGCTCTACCCCCAGCCCTATTTTTCATTCTTTATTTTGAAATAGGGTCTCACTAAATTGCAGAGTTGCCTCACTAGGTAACTGAGGCTGGCCACGAACCCGGATCTTCCAGTCTCAGCCTCCCAAATGCTGGGATTACAAGCGTGCGCCACCACGTACGGGACCCCTAGACCTTTTTAACCTTTTTATTTTGAAATAGGGTCTTTTTAGGTTGGTCTCAAATCCCAAGTACTAGGATTACAGGTATGCACAGCACTACCACATCTGGCTTCTCCCAGCTTTTTAAAATTAATGTATTAAGCTGGGTATGGTGGCACACGCTTGTAATTCCTATACTTGAGAGGCTGAGAGGAGGAGGATTGTAGGTTCATGGCCAGCCTCAGCTGCTTAGTAAGGCCTTCCACAACTTAGTGAGACCCTATGTCAAAATAAAGAATACAAAATAGGGCCGGGCGTGGTGGCACACACTTGTAATCCCAGCATTTGGGAGGCTGAGACCGGAGGATCCGGGTTCGCGGCCAGCCTCAGCTACCTAGTGAGGCCCTCCGCAACTTAGTGAGACCCTGTTTCAAAATAAAGAATAAAAAATAGGGCTGGGGGTATAGCTTGGAGGTAGAACGCCCCTGAGTTCAATCCCTAGTACCGCCAAAAAAAAAAAAAAAAAAAAAAAAAAACCAACAACAAAATAGGGCTGGGGATGGAGCTCAGAGATAGAATGCCCCTGAGTTCAATCCCCAGTTTGAGATTGAACCCAGGGGCATTCTACTTCTGAGCCACACCACCAGTCCTATTTTTTTATTCTTTTTTAAAAATTTTTCGTGGTACTAGGGATTGAACCCAGGGGCTTTCTACCTCCAAGCTACAGCCCCAGCCCTATTTTTTTATTCTTTATTTTGAAACAGGGTCTCACTAAGTTGCAGAGTGCCTCACTGGGTAGCTGAGGCTGGCCGCGAACCCAGATCTTCCAGTCTCAGCCTCCCAAATGCTGGGATTGCAAGCGTGCACCACCACGCCTGGCTTATTCTTTTTTTCTTTTTTTTTTTTTTGCGGTACTGGGGATGGAACTCAGGGGCATTCTACCTCCGAGCCCTATTTTTTTTTTTTATTCTTTATTTTGAAACAGGGTCTCACTAAGTTACAGAGTGCCTCACTAAGTAGCTGAGGCTGGCCACGAACCCGATCCTCGTCTCAGCCTCCCAAATGCTGGGATTACAAGCATGCGCCACCACGCCTGGCCTAGCTTATTCTTTATTTTTTATTTTTTTATTTTTTTTGCGGTACTAGGGATTGAACTCAGGGGCGTTCTACCTCCGAGCTACACCCCCAGCCCTATTTTTTATTCTTTATTTTGAAACCGGGTCTCACTAAGTTGTGGAGTGCCTCACTAGGTAGCTGAGGCTGGCCGCGAACCCGGATCCTCCGGTCTCAGCCTCACGAATGCTGGGATTACAAGCGTGCGCCACCACGCCCGGCTTGCTTATTCTTTATTTTGAAACAGGATCTCACTAAGTTTCAGAGGGCCTAAGTAGCTGAGGCTGGCCATGAACCCTGATCCTCTGGTCTCAGCCTCCCAAGTACTGTGATTACAAGCGTGAGCCACCATGCCTGGCTAGAACACTTACTTTAGAATGAAGTAACCGGGTTTAATTTCAGTGCTTCTTCTCTTACAGGTGTTAATAATACAGTTTATGGAATAGATGCTATGAACCCATCTTCAAGAGATGATTTCACAGAGTTTGGAAAGTTACTAAAAGATAAAATTACACAATATGAAAAGTCACTATATTATGCCAGTTTCTTGGAAGCCTTAGTTCGCGATGTATGTATTTCATGTAAGTAATTCTAATCTCTAGCCCCTGTAGGTAGTTAGTAAGCACTACTCAGGAGGATGAAGAGGGTTTTTTTTTGGCGGTACTGGGGATTGAACCCAGAGGCATTCTACCTCCGAGCTACACCCCCACCCCCAGCCCTATTTTTTTTTTTTTTGCGGTACTGGGGATTGAACTCGGGGGCATTCTACCTTCGAGCTATACCCCCAGCCCTATTTTGTATTCTTTATTTTGAAACTGAGTCTCACTAAGTTGCGGAGTGCCTCACTAGGTAGCTGAGGCTGGCCGGGAACCCGGATCCTCCGGTCTCAGCCTCCCGAATGCTGGGATTACAAGCATGCGCCACCACGCCCGGCTCTATTTTTTATTCTTTATTTGGAAACAGTCTAAGTTCCAGAGGGCCTCACTAAGTAGCTGAAGCTGGCTGCAAACCTAGGATCCTCCTGTCTCAGCCTCCCAAGTACTGGGATTACAAGGCATGCGCCACCATGACTGCCTTAGGTTTTTGGTGCTGTCATATAGACTCAGCAGTTACCTTGGGAATGTTGTTCTGCATATATAGTTAGTGTGAGTTTTTGGGTGTTTTTAGGTGTGGGAGGCAAGCTATTGCCTTGTTTTACAGTGGCTTCCCAAGGGGACATCTGGGTTTGTCCCTTTAATTATCTCTTGAAAGGAGCTGTAAAGTCTCTTCGGGAAATGGGTATGTAGGATTTTAGATTTAGGTGAGACTTTAGAGATTATTTTATAAATGAGAAAGCCTAAGACAAGGTTCAAGTTGGTGGACATAGCTGGCATCTGTTTCTGGAACCGTGGCTGCAGGCCACACCCTGAGGAGTCATACATTTTGGGGCAGTCTGTATGGGGATGATAACCATGGGTGGTGCAACACTAACGTGTAAGGGACTGATTTTGCCAGTATTTACTGTTTTTAAGATTGAAAATAGGAATCCTGTATAATGGATTATAAATTGGGTTTTCTAGCTCGGCATGGTGATGGAGGCTTGTAATCCCAGTTGGGAGGCTGAGACAGGAGGATCACAGGTTTGTGGCCTCAGCTTAGTGAGGCCCTGTTTCAAAATAAAGAAAAATAGTGGACATAGCTAAGAGGTAGAATGCCCGTTGGGTTCAGTTCCCAGTACGAGAAAAAAAAAGTCATCTTGAAGGTGCTTAATGATGGGCAAATTAGGCTTCTCAGAACATTTACGAAAGGATGTCTATTTTGCTTTTATTTTTCAAAATGCTTAAAATCTGAAATTTAATGGTATGTCTCCCTCCTTCCCCCAGTGGAAATTGATGACTTGAAAAAGATTACCAATTCATTGACCGTGCTTTGCAGTGAAAAACAGAAGCAAGAAAAGGTAAGAAAAAGCTATGCGAAAAATACTCATTACATTAGAATAGGGTTGTAGCCAGAATGTTCCCAATGTGGTAGGAGCCTGTCAAAGAAACTTAAAAGTTAAGTAGTTTACCAGTACCATTTAACTTGGGATAGAAGAGGAGTGTGGGTGCCATTATTATCCTTTTGTTTATTTATGTGTTCACATTCCTCTTTTCTGAGATAATAAAAATTGCTGTTGGTTAGGCTTGAGAGCTCCCTTAAAGAACTAAGATTTTTCTGGGACTAGAGGCTTTGGTGTCTCTAGGAGGGTTGCTGTACCAGATAAAATGCCCAAAGCAGATAAGGTCTCACAAATTAACTCTCTTTCATCTTTAGCAAAGCAAAGCCAAAAAGAAGAAGAAAGGCGTGGTTCCTGGCGGGGGATTAAAGGCCACCATGAAAGACGATTTGGCAGATTATGGTGGTTATGATGGAGGATATGTACAAGACTATGAAGACTTCATGTGACATTTTATCTTCTCCTGGTGTCTTCTTTCTTTTGTCCACAATCCCTTCAACATGTAGCACAACTTCCTTTCCTTTCAGTTCTGCCAAATGCTACAATCAGAAGTGCAGTATCTTTTGTGCTGGTTATTTAACCCCTTGACACTTAGGTGCTAATGTGCAAATGAGGGAACTTGGATCTTGCTGCCAAGGGGTTAAAATTGGGAACCTCAATTGCTACTAAATCATAGTTTAAAAACAAAACCTAATAATGTTGTCATTGTTGCTATCTGATTCCATAGCAGCAGTCACTAAATTGGAAACAAAGGTTGCAACATGACAAAAAATTATGTAGTATTTACCAGCACCATTCAGTAATACAGCCTTAACCATACCTCCTTGAACTACTTCATAACTTGTCAAGAAAAGCAGTTTGCAGAAAGGGCATGTGTGCACCTAGTATTAAAATCGCTTTGTCTTAAAATTGAGCGTGAGAATGTTAAAAATACATTATGAAGAAGACTGCTTATCGCAGAGTGAAGATATACTTCGGCTGGAAAAGTACTAGTTTGATACTTAAAAATTAAATGACCAAAACCCTCCCAACTTTGAAGCTGAAGAAGGTAAACCTCTCCACTATCACAGTACAAGTTGGTGGAATCACTTGAGTGCATTGACTGTCCAGTTTTTATTTATCAGATTATTTCTACTGATGGAAAGCATCAGTGGGGGAGGGGAACTAACCTGGTTTTATTTGCCTGGTTCAAATGTCTGAGAAACAAATCTCTTTTGTTCTCTTAGGCTGCAGTGGAACACCTTTAATAGGGTTTTGGCATTTCCTTTATAAAACATGCTCAGCAAACTGCACCAGTTAACTACAGTTTGGTAAATTGTTATGTTAACAATTATGACATCTGCAATGTTTTATAAAGCAACTAATTTAATAAAATCACTATTGTGAGGACTTAAATTCTGTGTTACCTCCCAAGAGATATTTTTGGAGAGTATAGGATGTAGCTCTTGGGATTAGAATTCTTTGTATACTTAGTAAAGCTTAATCAATGCTTGAAGTAGTTTCAGCTTTAAAACAAGAATGGTTTGCCAGGTCTTCAATAGTGTCACCATAAAGCAACAAAGGTGTAGGGTCACCTTACTCTTATTTATTTGGGAAATTATTTTTGTTTATATACTAAGGCTTAATTACGTATGTAGATGAACTTTTTGGAGTAATAGAACTTACAACTCAGGATACTGCTGTAAGCATAAATTGGGCTTGTTGGGGGGTGGGGTCGTCTTTATTGTATCTTAAGTGATTTAACCCGACTTGTGGTTGGAGTCTTTTTTGCCCCCTCAATTGTCACAACCAGAACAAAAAAATATAATTTCCACAAGAAATAAGAACTTCAGTGCTCTTGTAGACTGCTAAGTGGAAAACAGGACCATCTAAATGACTTGAGAAGTTAATAGAAGGCCATGACTACACAGCAATAAATGTTTTAAGGCAGACAAGGGCTAAGATTTCCTTAGCAGTAATAATGACATATACTGACTTTTAAAATCTATTTTATTACAGAAAGACCAGTTTCTAACAAATGGAAATGTATTGCCTGTTCCTTAACTGTATATAATATTAAATATCTTTGAAATTGGAATCTGCAGGCACAGGTATTCTTTAATCATTATAGTATCACCTCATAATGCAGAAGCTCTCCTGAGGAAGAGGGAGCATTTGATTTTAATACCATATCCATATAAAATGGGATAGCAGAACAATCTCTTCAAAGTAAGAATTCCTGGTGAAAAGTCTTTCCTTCAGTATCTACCTACCACCCAAAAAGGACTGATAGGGTACAGTCCTAAGCTTTTTCAATTTGGTGGACAAAGATCCCCAATAGATTATTCTATTCTGAATAGACATCTGTCAGAACCTCAGGTCAGTGCTAAAAACAGGCACCTTCGAAATCATCTAAGCTGCAAGCATATCTTTTAGACAGCATCCTGTTTGAGGGTCCTTCAGAAGCTCATTTACAATTTCATAAAATTTGTGTTCATATGCCAATTTGTAATACAGGTAGATATCTTCACAATATGAGAGTAATTTCTTCAGATTTTCTGTGACCATGTTGGTAGGCTGATGTTGCTTATATCTAGACAGAGATACAAGAATGTACGGGTTAGGATGGTGTATCTTGAGCGAGGGCTGTCAGCTCTGACACCATTGCCTGGGGAGGAAAGGGTGCTGTGGCCTGGGGAATTCTCATATTTCATTGAAATAAGTACGTCAATGCTCACCTTAGCTAAGTTTAGTACACCAAAAGGCACCTCAGGCAAGCTGAGTCACTGTCCTCCAATTTTAAGTACAAAGAACATAAGCAGACTGCTCTCATCCGGTTGCGTAAATCTGCTAATGGTCATGTCTGGAGATTCCTGACATCTGTCATTTTAAGCTGAAGGGTAGCTAGAGGAATGATGTGCTTAACTATGTTTCTTGTCTTTGCAAGGTAGAATGCTTACAGTCAACCCCAACCCTCTAGAGACAAGGTCTCACTATGTTACCCAGCTAAGGCTGGTCAGAGCTTAACCTTCTGAGTAGCTGGTGCCTTGGGCACATGGGCATGTGCCACCATGTTTGGTATATAATCTTTTTTTTTTGTGGTACTGGGGAAACGAACCTAGGGGCATTCTAAGGTATACCCCCAGCCCCATTTTTAAATTTTGAAATAGTCTAAGTAAATTCCTGAGGGCCTTGAACTCGCAGTCCTCCTGTCTCAGCCTCCCAAGGACTAGGATTACAGATGAGTGCCTGGTTTTATAATCAACTTTTAATACTTACTTTTTTGAAATCTCTTCAAATATACTAGGTCTTAATAACCTTTGCTGCTTAAATTCTTCCAAGTAGTTAAAATCTCCTTTAAGAATCACTTGCTGGTATAGAATTTCAGCCCAATCTGGAACAAAGTCATAGGCCTCAGCCACAATAGAAGCCTTAAAAGGATGGAAGGACAACATTTAGAGCACATATGATCTGCAATTCAAGGTAACTATTGTGGAAAACTATGTGGTAAACTGTTGGCATTATCAATTATGTTAAAAGGCTCTATGTATCAGAGTTGGTGAAAAGTCTGGTGTTAGTTTGGCATTTCCGCTTCCCGTAAACCCCCAAGTACCTTTCAGTGTTTTTAATCTTTCTCACAGTGGACTAATAAAACTGCTGAGAGAATACATTATTTCCACTAACTCAACTGTATAAGGAATAGTGAAAGGGCTGATGCCTTGATATAAATCCCTTTTCATTAAAGGGCTGGAACTAGCCAGGCATGGTGGTGCACGCTTATAATCCCAGTACTTGGGAGGCTGAGACAGGAGGATTGCAGGTTCTCTGCCAGCCTCAGCTACTTAGTGAGGCCCTCTGCAACTAAGTGAGACCCTGTCTCACAATAAAGAATAAAACAGGACTGAGGGTGTAGCATGGAGGTAGAATGCCCTTGGGTTCCATTCCTAGAACCCCAAAATGAATAAGGGCTAGAACCAATCTCTTGACAATACTGACTCTCAGTACCAATCTGGCTGCATCATTCTATAAATGTTAGGACTAAGAGATTCATGCAGGACCACCAACAGTGATGCTACTCTGAACCTTAACTAAGGGGCCTCTGCTTGTCTAGTAGCTCACCTCTACCCAAATCACAACTTACTGTGAACATACACCAAATCACATCTTTTCACGGTAGTATCAACTACATCACGAGAACTGGGCTGCTCTAGTTCTGTCTCTAATGGTGAGGCCTTTGGCAATCTACTCAACCTCTGAGTCCCATGATTGGTAGCAGGAGGGATGCTGGCAATGCTGGCTACTTTTCTTTTGTTCACCTGGTAAAAGCGAGGCAGGGCCATGATACAGTCCATCAGCTTATGTCGGCCTAAGTTGATGAGCATTGTGTTCTGGCCAGTGTTCAGAAAGTGAATCTGTAGTGTTATCAACTTGGTGAGCTGGTGACATTGCAGGGCCTGTCGCACACAGGAGTCCTGCAAGAGAGTGGAAGGAGGAACAAACAGAAGTTTTGTTGTCATCTCTTTATGCGAACTCTACCCACTGTACTGGCCCATTCTGCCCATCCTTGGCCCATGACACCTTCCCCCTTCACTTTGAGAAGCCCAAAGACAAAAAGTAATTCCTACTACATACAGCAAGTCCCAAGGCCAGTATGGAATAACACTAGTTACCTTGGAGTAACTCTCTGCTGCATCCAGCATCAGAGTCAGAGCCTTTAGCAGTAGCTGCTTCAGCTGGTGTCCATCTTTGAGGCTATCCTCTGCAGGAGAATAAAGGGGAGGAGGGGGGGGGGGAGAGAGAGAGACAGTGTGTGTGTGTAATAGTAGTAGTAATAGGGATTGAACCCAGGGGTGTTCTACCTCCGAGCTACATACACCCCCAGCCCTTTTTATTGTTTTGAAACAGGGTCTCACTAGGTTGCTGAGTCTCCCTAAGTTGCTGAGGCTGGTCTTGAACCTTCATCTTTGTCTCAGCCTCCCAAGTACTGGGATTATAGGCATGTTCTACCATGCCCAGCCAAGGCAGGCTGTTCTTGCCTACCCACAGTGGGCTAGAGGACAACCCAGCGGCTGTGTTCACAGGAAGCAGGTGTCTCACTCAGGTAAAGGCTACTGGACCAGAAATATACTATAACTTCACTCTACAGGAAGATTTGGTACACTCTGTAGTTCATTTCTCTCAAACACTGAGGGGCTTAAATGGTACCAACATGCACAGTAGTTCCTGATGGATGATAGCATTGATCCTAAGGGTACTTACCTACCTATCTCCTCTCTTTCCAGCTAGAGCCCCAACTGAGTAACAGATACTCAACTCAGCTTCTGACAGCCAGTCTCATGGGCTCTTGCCTTTGGCCTTAAGAATGTTCCCTGGTTAGCAGCACTACTCTTGGGAGATGCTGCTGTGACCACGCTTACCCCAGGGCTGAGACTCAATCAGTTTCAGTTGGATGCGGGCAGCTGCCTCGTGGTTCTCCCCGATCTCCCGGCACATGCTGAAGCACAGGGCAATCATGTTGTGCTTTTCACTGTCCCCAGGGCGGCAGCGTTTGATGTAATCCAGCAGGGCTGTCTTTAGGGTACCACTCTACCCAGGAAAATAAAGGGAATTTCAAGGGCTCAACCAGGGACTGCAAGGCAAGCAGGCTTGGTCAAGTCCTTTAGATCTGAAAGTTCCTTAGAAACTCCCACAAAAAAACAAAACAAAACAAAAAAAACCCGAAGTGATGATGAATACAGAAGTATATGCTATCCTAAGTATAAAGAAACATGCATGTCTTTTTTGCTATTGGGAGTATGAATAGTAAAACCTTTCAGAAGAGAGGAGCCTTAAAAATGCATGTGCTGATCTAGCAATTCCATTTCTAGGCATTTATCCTAAAGTTTAAGTGGAAGAAGATGCAAAAGTGTAAGATTTGCTAGCAACTAATCAGAATCCAAATGTCCAAAATAAGTGCTAAGAGAATACCCTATAGCCATTAAGATAAAATAGTCATGGTATGCTTATTGTTAAGGGGGGAAAGCAGGCTATTTGATATCCTTACAGCTTGGTGTAAGTTTTGCTAAAATGTATAAATATGTATATGTTTTGAGATATCTGTGCAAAGAAAGGATGTATAACAAATTGTTAGCAGTGGCTGTCTCCAGATGGTGGGTAGACACTGAGGACTTTGTGTTGTTCTGTTTTCCAAGTGTCTTACATGGAATATGCATTACTTTTGTAACCAGAAAAAAAGTTATTAAAATAATATTTAAATTCAGAAACAAAACTGCCTCAAAAACAATTTTAAAAACCCTCTGGAGGAATCTTGAGGATGTACTTCCTTCTAGGACTTGTTCCTCTCCTGACAGCTGGACTGGTCTGTCCTGAAACTGGCCCAACATTAAAGAGATTTTTCTGTTTTGTTTCTTAATCTTGTTTGGCTGGGTCCATGTTGCCAGAAGCCAGAAGTGTGCTTTATTTTTTTAATTCTGCGGAGACTAAAATAAATAGAGACAATTAATTTGCCACATGTATGATTTGCAAACAGACTATGTGGGTGACACATGTGGTGTCACAAAGCATGCTGGGGACAGACAAGCTCCTGAAGCCCAAAGACTTGAGCAAGTCAGGCCTTTGCTTCCAAGCCTCTGTGCTGGCCATCACTGTAAATAGCTCCACGGATTTTCTGGCCCATGCCTTGGCATTCACTTCCCCACTCTGCTCCCATCAACATACTTATCCATGGTTCCCTGAGAGTTCTCCACTCACGGCATCAGAGCTGGAAACCCCACCTTTAGCATATTTCAGGAGTTTCTCCCTGCCGAAACAGGTAGTTCTTGTGTGTGTGTGTGTGTGGGGGGGTGATACTGGGGATTGAATCCAGGGGCATTCTACCTCTGAGCTACATCTCGAACCCCATTTTATTTTAAAACAGGGACTTGCTAAGTTGCTGAGGCTGGCCTCAAACCTGTGATCTTCCTCTCTCAGCCTCCCAAGTACTGAGGTTACAGGCATACACTGCTATGCGTGGCTAAAACAGACACTTTTAAAAACAGGTGTTGGGCATGGTGGTGCACACTTGGGAGGTTGAGGCAGGAGGATTTCAGGTTGGGACCTCAGCACCTAGCAAGAGCCTGTTTCAAAACAAAAAAGACCTGGGGGTATATTTCAGAGGTAAAATGCCTCTGGGTTCAATCTCCAGTAACACAAAAAAGCAAATAAAACCAGTAGTTAGGTGACAGAGGCTGAGGTGGAGAATGAACTTTTTTTCTTCAGTATTTAGTGTCAATGTTAGCACTACCTGGTCTGAACTCCAATCTGAAGCCACTAGTTACAATGTGTCCTGGGGAGGTCCCTGATCCACTACCTCCTGTACAACCTAGGAGTCCTTGCTGATGGGGATTATTCCTTAGAAAAGCTGACACTCCTGAATGTCAGTGGTACATGTCATCCTGGAGGTCATTAGTTCACACTTACCGGATCCAGTTTCTTCCTCATCAGCACTTCAAAGTAGTGCTTTTTATGGAGCAAATCAAATATGTATGTCATCTCATTGTACCTTCCAATGCCAGTAAGAAGCCGTACCTGAGGGAAGGGTGCTTTGCATTAGTACTACCTGGAGTTCTCAAAGCCAGACCACTACCCCATCAGCTTGGCTGCTTTCAGATGTCAGGCCCCACGGGAAGAAGGGTTAACAGCCAGGCATCCATGCCTAGCTCCCTCCTGGGTGCCCAACAGAGGCCTTCTCTGGAGGATTCAGAAATGTCAGGCTTTGGGATACTATCCCCTTCTTTATCCTGCCATTCTCTTGGGCAGCCTCTTCCTCTTCACGCCTCCTTGTTACAGTAGCCTATAGCTTTCCCAGGTTACCTGGGTCAGTGAATTTGGGGAGGAAAATGAGGCTTGTGCTGTCAACTCATTTCAATTCCCAGGAGGAAGGTCTGAACTTTGTTTTGAGAGAGAAATGCTACTGTTTGGAAAGCTAGCTACCCTGGTAAGAGGCTGTAGCAGCAAGAATCCTTCCTTCTGCTGTTTTGGAACAATCCCTGACAGAAATCATAACTTGGAGCAGAAGGTGAGGCTGCCCAGCCAACTATCAAGTGGGAAGTGGAACTCACTGGGGCAGAATTCCCCAAGACTATCAGCTCTGAGCTGGCCCCAGCCTGTCTGCTCTTTTCAAACTCTTGGGATGGAAGGTGGGTTGGAGAGAGCCACTTACCACCAGTCCGTACTCCTCACTGGGAGCCAAGTGGTTATCTGTGAGCATCCGGGCAGCCTGTAAGACTCGGATGATGCCTTCCATGTGGCAGGTCAGGGTGAAGCAGTGATGAGCCAGGATCAGGAGCTCTGTGGCTGGGCAGGTGAGACCCTGGTAAGACGAGGCTGTGAGCCCTGGCCACCCACGCTTGACCTCTCCTTGCAGCTGGGTGAAGGGGCCTGTCTGGAGAGAGCTTTGTCACTAGTTCTCTGAGGAACCCTCACCAGCTCTAGCTCTGGAAGAACCCCCTGCTAACTAGGCTGCAACTAGACAGCACAGGGATTACCTCTACCCTGGAGGCAGTTGCATGGTGGCCGTGGGGCCTTTTGGACATCCTTGCCTTTGAAAGATGGAGAACCTGTGCAGACAAACTGGCACAAATTTCTGCCAACACTAATCCAAGGGCATACTCTGCTTGTACCTCAGTGGAAGGACTCAGGTGTTCTGGCTTTCTAGATTAGTAACAGACTGCATACAAATTAAAAACTACACCCAATCGTGAGCACAATTAAAAAGCAAAGTCTTGAGGATTCCCAAATTAATCCACTCTGGGCTTTTGCATCTGCAATGTCTTCCCCAAACCCACTGATTACTGAGCACCACTGACAGCCACCCCTTAAGGCCTTAATTTGCACATTTCGCGCGCGCGCGCGCGCGTGTGTGTGTGTGTGTGTGTGTGTGTTTTACTGGGGACTGAACCCAGGGGCATTCTACCTCGAGTCTCAGCCCTATTTTTTATTTTTTATTTTGAAACAGGGTGTCTACTGGGCATGGTGGCACACCCTTTTGTACTCCCAGTACTTGGAGGGCTGAGACAGGAGGATTGAAGGTTTGTGGCCAGTCTCAGCTACTTGCGGCCCTCTGCCAATTTAGTGAGACCTGTTTCAAAATAAAGAATAAAAAAATAGGGCTGGAGGTATAGCTCAGAGGTAGAATGCCCCTGGGTTCAATTCCCAGTACCACATAAAAAAAAAAAAAGAAATCAGGTCTCACTAAGTTGCTGAGGCTGGCTTTGAACTGCGATCCTCCTGTCTCAGCCTCCCAAGTACTGGGATTACAAGTATGCGCCACCACACTCAGCTCCCTTTTTTATTTTTTGCTTTTATTTATTTATTTATTTACTTATTTATTTATTTATTTATTTTTACGGTACTGGGGGTTGAACTCAGGGGCATTCTACCTCCGAGCTACACCCCCAGCCCTATTTTTTATTCTTTATTTTGAAGCAGGGTCTCACTAAGTTGTGGAGTGCCTCACTAGATAGCTGAGGCTGGCCGTGAACCCGGATCCTTCGGTATCAGTCTCCCAAATGCTGGGATTACAAGCGTGCGCCACCACGCCCGGCCATATTTTTTGCTTTTGAAACAAGGTCTCACTTAGGTTGCTGAGAGTTTCACTACTTATTGAGGCTGTCCTTGAGAGCCTTCTGTCCTCTTGTCTCAGCCTCCCAAGTACTGGGATTATAGGTGTGCGCCACCACACCCAGCTCAGAAAGTCATTTTGTATTTTTATCTTTTGTGGTACTGGCAATTGAACCCAAAGTCATTCAACCTTCAACCTACATCCCCCAGCTTGATTTTATTTCTTATTTGGAAACAGTGTCTTACTAGGTTGAGGAGAGTCTCACTACTTATTGAGGCTGCCCTCGAATCTGTGATCCTCCTATCTCAGCCTCCCAGGTACTGGGATTATAAGCATGCGCCACCACGCCCAGCTCAGCCATTTTTAAAAAATTTATCTATATATGTATGTATGCATGCATTTATTTGGTACTGGGGATTGAACCCAGGGGCATTCTACCTCTGAGTTAACACTTTAGCCCTATTTTTTATTCTATATTTTGAAATAGGGTCTCACTAAGTTGTGCAAGATCTAAGTAGCTGAGGCTGGCTGCTAACCTGCGATCTTCCCATCTCAGTCTCCCAAGTAAGGGATATAAGCGTGCACCACCACACCTGATTTCAGAAAGCCATTTTTTTTTTTTTTTTTTTT
>PVLC010028278.1:7549-21267 GCA_004027655.1 Graphiurus murinus
AAAAAAAAAAAAAAAAAAAAAAAAAAAAAAAAAAAAAAAAAAAAAAAAAAAAAAACCTCCTTGGCAGCATGTGTTATTTTATAGAAGATGTTGAGGTTTATAGTTTTTGGATATCTGGTATACACAATAAGATGTTATTTGAGGAAATCCATGGTCAAATTTGTTCCCATAACATTTACTATAGAATTAACTTTTCCATTTTTTGTGGAAAACAATTAAAATTAGAAAAATTTGTCTATTGCCTATTATTTGTGAAAACTTCACCAAGAGCTATGTATACCTTACCCAGAAAGAAAAATTTCATATATTAAAACAAATTAAAAAAACTATTGTGAAATTCCTGGGGAAAAAAATGTTCCAAATAACTTTCTACTTACTTGGAAGATCTGAGAAGGAGCTTCTAGGTCATCAACCTGGTCCCAGAATAGATTATAATGATAAAACATGTAACATTCCTGCCAGTCACTTTGGCCTCAGAGAGAATAACAATAAGAGGTCAAACCCTACTTTGGTTTTTTTTTTTTTTGCGGTACTGAGGATTAAACTCAGGACATTCTACCTTCGAACTATACCCCCAGCCCTATTTTTTATTCTTTATTTTGAAACAGGGTCTCACTAAGTTGCAGAGGGCCTCACTAGGTAGCTGAGGCTAACCGAGAACCCAGATCCTCTGGTCTCAGCCTCCCAAATGCTGGGATTACAAGCATGTGCCACCACACCCTGCTCTATTTATTTTGGAAGAGGGTCTTGGTAAGTTGCTGGGGGTCTTACTAAATTGCTGAGGTTAAGCCTTCCAAGAAGATGGCATCTGCCCTGATACTGGCATGGCAGCCCAATTGATAGCCTGGCTCATTTCTTAACCCTGTATTGGGAAATTCTCTGGCACAGTGTACCTAAGCCAAAGTGGTAGCCAAGGGGCAGCACAACGGCTTTGCTCAGTGTGCATTAGCAATCCTGGTGCATTCCTTGCTTTGTGACCTCGATCAAATCATTTCCTGCAGTAGAATGCCTTCTTTCCTCTTACCACATCCTCTTTGGTAACTTCTAGTGTCTCTGCTATCAGACACAAATCACAGGGAAGAAAATAGTGCTACCAAATTCCTTGATGTGCTTGGAACTGAGCCAGTTATTTCTACATGTTTTTCCACTTTATCTTCACAGCCTATTGCTGCCCTGCTTGACATTTGGCAGATGATGGAACTAAGACTTAGGAAGATTTAATAACTTGCCAAAGGTCACACCGCAGGTTGGTGGTGCAGGATCAGAGCCAGGTCTGTTTGCTCTTGCCGGTTGTATGTGTTGACTCCCATCTGGACTCAAGCTCCCAGAGGACTGGAAACCTGCTTATTCACAGCTCTGCCCTTCCTTGACCTGCACCAAGCAAGGTCAAGACCCCACTACTGGTCTTTAAACTCAGTCATTCTTAGCCAACACTGGTGACTCACACCTGTAATCCCAGTAGTTAGGAGGCTGAGACAAGAGGATCACAGGTTTGAGGCCAGCCTTAATAACTTAGTGAGGCCCTCTACACCTTAGCGAGACCCTGTTTTCAAAATAAAAAGGGTTGGAAATGTAGCTCAGAGGCAGAATGCCCTGAATTCAATCCCCAGTATATATATTTTTAAAAAGTTAGTCATTCTGAGCCGGGCGTGGTGGCGCACGCTTGTAATCCCAGCATTCGGGAGGCTGAGACCGGAGGATCCAGGTTCGCGGCCAGCCTCAGCTCCTTAGTGAGGCATTCCACAACTTAGTGAGACCCGGTTTCAAATAAAGAATAAAAAAATAGGGCTGGGGGTTTGGCTCGGAGGTAGAATGCCCCTGAGTTCAATCCCTAGTACCGCAAAAAAAAAAAAAAAAAAAAAAAAGTTAGTCATTCTGTCTAGATGCCAAAATCATTTTGACATCTATTCAGTTCTCTTTATCCTTACAGAATTATGACTGCAAACCAAAATAAAACTAACTGTTGTTTAAGTGGGGTTTCAAAAGGAGAAGTAAACACGTATTTACCCCTGAGATCTGTACTATTGATGGTCTACCATTCTTTTTTTTTTTTTTTTTGTGGTACTGGGGATTGAACTCAGGGGCATTCTACCTCCGAGCTATACCCCCAGCCCCATTTTTTTATTCTTTATTTTGAAACAGGGTCTCACTAAGTTGCGGATTACCTCACTAGGTAGCTGAGGCTGGCCGCGAACCCGGATCCTCCGGTCTCAGCCTCCCAAATGCTGGGATTACAAGCGTGCGCCACCACGCCCGGCTTTACCATTCTTTTAACAAATCTTTTTATGCTTAAATTAACTGATGTAGGGCGTTGACAGCCCCCTCCCTTCCGGAAACGGGACAGTCCCCTCCCTTTCAGTAACAGGACTCCACCAATCCCCGTGCCTTCTCTGTGTTACTTTTCCCTCGCATGTGAAAAGTTTCCCTGCCTCTGTACACCTGTATATAAGACTGAACGAACTCAGGTTCTAGGTTCCGTGGTCATGACACCTCTATACTTAGGCAAAACCCTAATCCAGGTTAGACTCAACCCTGACCCGGATTAGTAATAAAATCTCCTTCTTGTTTATTACAGTGCTCTGTGTGACATGTACGTTCTTTGGTGGGGCACCCCAGATTTGTGCTTAACATCTTGGTGCATTGGCTGGGAAGCTGGGTCCCCCAAAGACCTTTACTCACATCCAGGGTAGGAGTTTATCTGGTAGCGTGGCCGCAGGGAGGTTTGGCTTGCGTAGCCAACCTCCCATTTGGAGTTGGCGGCCAAGCAGGGTGGCTCGGCTACCTAGTGAGGCACTCTGCAACTTAGTGAGACAGACCCTGTTTCAAAATAAAGAATAAAACATAGGACTGGGGGTATAGCTCAGAGGTAGAATGCCCCTGAGTTCAATCCCCAGTACCACAAAAAAAAAAAAAAAAAAAAAAAATCTGCAGAGTTCATAATCTAACTCCACCCTATAGAGTTAGATATCAGGTTTTAGGCAAAAGTCTCAGAGGGCCCACACCCTTAATCCCCTGGATCCCTGCCCCACCTGAGACTCCTGAGGTCCAGGAAGACAAAGGTCAGACCTCAGCCAAGGATAGATGACCCGTCATTGAAAAATGAGAAAGAGGAAGTCCAGACTTCTTCTGTGCCCACCCCTTCTTGGGAGTTCTATATAAGGATTGAAAAGGCTGCAAAGAGCTCTCTTGCTCGCTTAGCCTGGAAGATCTCCGTCACCTGTTTTCTCCTTTGAGTCCCTTGCTTTCCTAAATAAATTCCTGCCTTTTGTTCCTGACTGGCACGTGTTGAAACTCTTTTTATCACGGAGGCCAAGAACCCACGAGTGACACCATGTTGTCCCACAACAATATCAACCTTTTTTAAATATACAGTTCAATAGTGCTAAGACCTTCACATGGCTACACAACAGATATTCAGAACATTTGTATGTATTCATTTTGCAAAACTAAAACTCCATACCTACTAAATAACTCCCCAATCCACCCCCCTCAACACACACACACATGTGCCATCCTGTCCCTGCCACCATTCTACTTGGTGTTTGCCTGAATTTGACTTTGTGTGTGTGTGTGTATGTGTGTGTATGTGGTACTGGGGATGGAACCCAGAGGCATTCTACCTTGGAGCTACACCTCCAGCCCTATTTTATTTCTTATTTGGAAAAAGGGTCTCGCTAGGTCAAAGAGAGTCTCACTACTTGCTGAGGCTGTCCTTGAACCTGCCATCATCCTGTCTCAGCCTCCCAAGTACTGGGATTACAGGTTTGTGCCACTACGCCCCACTGAATTTGACTACTTTAAATACCTCATGTAGCAGTATCATGCAGCATTTGTCTTACTGACTGCCTTAGTTCATTTGGCATAAGGTTCATCCATGTTGTGATGTGCAGCAGGATTCCCTCCCTCCCTGCCTCCCTCCCTCCCTCCCCCTCCTCCATCCTTTTTCTTTATTTTATTTTATTTTTTTGTGCGTGCGTGTGTGTGTGTGTGTGTGTGTGTGTGTGTGTGTGTGTGTATGTGTGTACTGGGGATTGAACACAGGCATGCTCTGCCTCTGAGCTACACCCTCAGCCCCATTTTATTTTTTATTTTGAAACAGGGTCTTACTAAGTTGCTGAAGGTATTGTTAAATTGCTGAGACTGGCCTTGAACCTGTGATCTTCCTGTCTCAGCCTTCCACATACTGGGATTACAGGTCCATGCCACCATGCCCAGCTTCTTTTCCTTTTAATGAAGTAAGTTTGTAGAGAAAGAAAACTGCATCTTCTCTTGACAAACAACATTAAAAATATAATTCACAGCCTGGCGTGGTGTTGCATGCTTGTAATCCCAGTACTTGGGAGGCTGAGACTAGAGGATCTGGGTTCGAAGCCAGCCTCAGCTACTTAGTGAGGCCCTCTGCAATTTAGTGAGACTCTCTTTCAAAATAAAGAATAAAAATAGGGCTGGGGATCTAGTTCGAAGGTGGAATGCCCCTGGGTTCAATCCCCAGTACCACAAAAAAAAAAAAAGAAAAAAAATATATTTCACTCTGAAATACTGAATAAAAAACATAAGGCCTTTTAAAGTATTCCTCAAACATTAAAAGTATGTTGAGCCGGGTGTGGTGGCGCATGCTTGTAATCCCAGTACTTGGGAGGCTGAGAACAGAGGATCCGGGTTTGAGGCCAGCCTCAGCTACTTAGTGAGGCACTCCGCAACTTAGTGAGATTCTGTTTCAAAATAAAGAATAAAAAATAGGACGGGGGGTATAGCTTGGAGGTAGAATGCCCCTGAGTTCAATCCCCAGTACTGCAAAAAAGAAAGAAAGAAAGAAAGAAAGAAAGAAAGAAAGAAAGAAAGAAAAGAAAGAAAGAAAGAAAAATGATCTTTCATATCAAAGTTATAAGGTCATATAAAAACTGACCAGTACTCATTTTGTAACCTTTTAGTACACATGTCTGTAGGATCCACTATTGGAAGTATAGGTTTCCTACTTCTCCTTTGTTCTAAAAAAAAAACTTGCCCAGTGGGAAACTAGGCAGCTGGATTAGATTGTGAGGTCTCACCCCAGCCAACTGGGGCTGACACAGAGGGCTATCCCTTAGGAGAATAAAAGAAGCCCAGACTGCACGTACAGTTGCTTGCCCTTTTATAGTGTGTGTGCACCCTTCTGCGCAGAAGTAAAGTACCTTGCTGAGTTACTTTTTTTTTTTTTTTTTCAGTACTAGGGATGGAACCCAGGGGCATTCCACCTTCGAGCTACACCCTCGTCTCTATTTTTAATTCTTTATTTTGAAACAGGGTCTCACTAAGTTGTGGAGGGTCTCACTAAGTAGCTGAGGCTGGTCTCGAACCTGGATCCTCCTGTCTCAGCCTCCCAAGTCCTGGGATTACAAGCATGCTCCACCACTCCCGGGGCCAAGTTACTTTTGTGTTCATGAGTCTTTATTTAATACTCCCCTAAAATCTGTTTCTAACATGAGGAACTTTAGCACCAGGATTTTATATAAAGCTATATCTTCTACCTATTTCTTTTATTTCTTCTAGCTTCCTTCGGGGAGAGATGGAAGATTGTTTAAGCTAGTTTTTAATGTTTGAATATGGGAAGCTTGAGAGTTTATTAAAACTTTTATATGAAGAAGAATTTCTCAAACATATCTTGAAGAAAATTTATTTTTCTGTGAACCTGGTAACCCACTACTTAAACGACTATGTATTAAGAAGTGTGCGCGTCCTATTCCCTCTTGGCCCACAAGTCTACTTCCCTCTTGACTCCTTCTTAGCCTTCCAGTTATTTCCAAGTCCTGCATCTCTCTCCTTCCTTTGGATTTCTCTTCCAGTTTTTGGTTTCTTTGTTTTTTTATTGGTCCTATAGATTCAACCCAGGGATGTTCTACCTCCAAGCTATACCCTAGACCCTTTTTATTTTGAAACAGGGTCTTACTAAGTTGCTGAGGCTGGTCTCAATCATATGATCCTCCTATCTCAGCCTCCCAAGCAGTGGGATCACAGGCGTGCACCAGCGGTAGTTTCTTCTTCTGTTGGCTTAGTTCCTAGGCTGCCTCTTGCTTGCCCTGACTTCCCTACTCCTTAGTGTACTGCAAATCTTCAGCAAGAGCCCATCAGGCCTCAGAAGCTGGGTGAGGTTTTGCTTGGGTAAATTACCACATCCGGGAGTACAGTCCAGCAGTGTTTTCTTAAGACTTGGAGAATTGGAGTCAGTACTTTTAGGGAGAGAAAAAAAAAAAAAGTGAAACCATTTACTGAGCACGTTCCCCAGAGAAAGGCCCTGCATAAATCTCCAAAAGGTGAAATTGGGTGAATATGACCCTGGGGGTAAGTCTTGGGTGGGAGTGGGGGGGGACCAGCCAAAGGAGGCTGCCTGTGGGAGTGGGGTGCCAAGGTGAGGCAGCCAGGGCTTCAGGCAGTGCTGGACTCCCGAGTTAGCCCCAGTTGTGGTCCTTCCTGCCTCTTTCCCACCTAAGCGCCTGGGGCTGGGGCCTGGAGCAGTGGGTAAACCCAGGCTGGGCGCTGCTCTGATAGGAAAAAACGGAAAACCAGGTACAGGGGTACACACCTGTAATCTCAGTACTTGGGAGGCAGAGACAGGAAGATTGGGGTGTGAAGATAGGCCATTAGGATTAAAAAGTATAGGCCTGTGGAGGACCTTTACCTAAGAAAGGACAGGCCAGATAGGGTTTTGTGACTAAAAGTGTGGCCTATTAAAGGCTTTTGCCAAAGAAAGAACAGACCCTATAGGGTAAAGATAATGAAGCTTCTAGATTTTAAAACTTTTTTTTCCCCTTTCTTTCCAGTTTGCCTTCTTTTTACCTATTATTTTAATTTTTCCTATCCTACCTCAGTTCCTTTCAAGTTGTTTTTGCTTTGTTCATTTCAGGTATCATTGGATTACCACGTGTCTACAACTCTATATTCACATACATGGTATCTGTGTCATATAGATATTCATGTGTGTTTTTTCTACTTCGATATAAACACTTGAACAAATTTTTTACAGAAATGGAAACAAATAATACAAGCTGATTTTATATTTCTTAATATAGCATTTTTTCAGCTGGGCATGGTGACATACACACACCTATAATCTCAGTACTTGGGAGGCTGAGACAGGAGAATTGCAGATTGGAGGCCACTCTCAGCAATTTAGCAAGGCCCTCAGCAAATTAATCAGATTCTCTTTCAAAATAAAGAAATAAAAAGGGCTGGGGATGTAGTTTGGAGATAGAATGCCCCTGGATTCCATCCCCAGAACCTGCCATCCGCCCCACCCCACACACATTGTCGTGGTGATGAGGTAGGCTAGAAAGCGAAAGTTAGGTAGGAGGATGGTATTGGGAGGATCCAGGAAAATATAGTTTTTATCCAGGAAAATATAGTTTTTAAAATATAGTTTTTTTAAAATCTAGAGAGTTAAGCTAACTCCACCCCTTGGAAGTTCTTTGAGTTAAGCTAACTCCACCCCTTGGAAGTTTTTTTTTCTTAGGAAACCTCGCCTCCACCTGAGGCCCACGCCCTAATCTCCGGAAGTCCGGCCCCCACCTGCAACTTCCGGGCCCTATCTGACCACCTATTCACCCACCTGAATCTGAGGAAGAGGAGGAGCCAAACCCTTCCCATGCCCGTCCTCCTGGGATAAAAGAAAGGGGCCAGATGGAAGAGGTCTCTTCTTCCCAGGACTCACCTCTCTGAGCCGTGCGGCGGGCCCTTCTCCTCCATGCCTTACCCCCTTCCCGCTTCCCGCTCCATGCCTTCCCTTCCCTTTCTCCCAGTTTCCCCCTAAGTTCTTAAAATAAACCCTGCCAGATGTTTCTGACTGGTATGTGTTAAAATTCTTTTTTCCACGAATACCAAGGACCTGAGATTTGGGGGATCGGCATACCCCATAACAGTGGGACAGCACGATACTTTTTTCCGTGGATCCTTGGCCTCCGTGGTAAAAAGAATTTCAACACGTGCCAGTCAGGGACAAAAGCAGGAATTTATTTAGGAAAGTAAGGGACTCGAGGGAGAACTTCCGGGCCAAGCGAGCAAGAGAGAACTCTTTGCAGCCTTTTCAATCCTTATATAGAACTCCCAAGAAGGGGTGGGCACAGAATTCTGAAACTCCTCTTTCTCAGGTTTCAACCATGGGTGGTGGCTGGCTGAGGTCTGACCTTTGTCCTCCTGGACCTCAGGAGTCTCAGGTGGGGCAGGGATCCAGGGGAATAAGGGTATGGGCCCACTGAGACTTCTGCCTAAGAGCTGACACACCCTATAAGGTGGAGTAAGATTATGAATTCTGCAGATTTTAAAACTATATTTTTCCTTTCCTACCCAATGTCTCCTTTCTGCCTAAATTTTATTCCTTCTATTCTACTTCAACATGATAGCATTTTTTTCTTCTTGTTTTAGATTTGTGTCCCTTAACTTCACAATTACCTAACACATTCTTCTCCCCTCCCTTTGTTTCCGGCTTTATTGATCTTTACTTTTTAGTTCATCCCAGTTCTTCCGAACCCAGGCAGTGCCACTCACCGCTCAAAGTTCCTTGGGGTCCTGGAGCGGCTTCCCCTCCCCTCCCTAGCTGCCCTGCCCTTCACTGGCACTGAGGTTCACCTTCCCCCAGGTTAAGGTTCCATCAGAGGCAAGAGCAGAGCTGTTTGTGGGAGGGCTGGAGTAGAGAAAGTTTGAAAATGCCTAGAGGAAAAGGAACTATATGCAAAGAGAGGGGGCTGGATGGCTGCAGGAATCTCCCCTAGGACGTTGTCTGCAATCCTCCTTCACCAACATCTCTTACAAGGAAACTGAGTTAGCTGCTGTAATTTAAAACATCGACACATTTAGCCGGGCGTGGTGGCGCACGCTTGTAATCCCAGCATTCGGGAGGCTGAGACCGGAGGATCCGGGTTCGAGACCAGCCTCAGCTACCTAGTGAGGCACTCCGCAACTTAGTGAGACTCGGTTTCAAAATAAAGAATAAAAAAAAAATAGGGCTGGGGGTGTAGCTCGGAGGTAGAATGCCCCTGAGTTCAACCCCCAGTACCGAAAAAAAAAAAAAAAAAAAAAAAAAAAAACATCGACACATTTGATATACTTGCCAAAGTGGTGTTTAATGACCTGTATCTCACACAATAAAAGGGCAGAGTTAAAAACTCAAATTTGCTTTGGATTTGTATCTCTTACCATCTGTTGGTTCCTGGATCCTGGATTACATCATTGTTATTTTTATGTTAAACATTACCAACAATAAAAACAGAAGGAAA
Source organism: Graphiurus murinus (assembly GCA_004027655.1). Lineage (NCBI taxonomy): Eukaryota > Metazoa > Chordata > Mammalia > Rodentia > Gliridae > Graphiurus > Graphiurus murinus. The sequence continues at coordinate 16,795 of PVLC010028278.1, forward strand.
AAGGAGTGGGGAAACTCATGTAAGAAGGATGTTTTGATCCCACACAGGCATGCAGGAGTCTTATTTTCTTCTCAGAAACCTTAGGAAACAGAAGACAACAGGAAGCTGCCATATTATAAAAGACCCCCTTCCTTCATCTCGACCATGAGCCAAGCAAGGAAGAAAAATTCCTCAGATGGAGAAGTTGAGATATGACCTGAAACAGTCCCGGAAGGAAGGCAGCCATCCCAGACGCTGGTAAACTCTTTGCTGCTGGCATTTCCTTGTTTTTTTTTAAAATAATATTTTCCTCTAAAAAGATCTTGTGTGTTCAACTAAAGCTAATTTGAGTCTCTGTGCTAAACATTTATTATGTTACTTACATGCTTTCAATAGTTTACTTTTACATTTAAAAAAGTATAATACTGATGAGGTAGAATAGAAGGAATAAAAATTTAGGCAGAAAGGAGATGGATTAGAAAGGAAAGGAAAAAATATAGCATTTTTTTTTTTTGAGTACTGGGGAGTGAATCCAGGGGCATTCTACCTCCTAGCTACACCCCCAGCCCTATTTTTTATTCTTTATTTTAAAATCGGGTCTCACTAAGTTGTGGAGGGCCTCACTAGGTAGCTGAGGCTGACCGCGAACCCGGATCCTCCTGTCTCAGCCTCCCAAATGCTGGGATTACAAGCATGCACCACCACGCCCCGCCAAAAAATATAGTTTTAAAATATGAAAAGTTCATAATTTCTAACTCCTGATTTTGGGCAGAAGCCTCAATGGGCCCACACCCTTAATCTCAAAGGCCCCTCTCCCCACATGAGATTCTTGAGATTCATGAGGAGGACAACAGACCTCAGCCAGTTACCACCCATCATTGCTAGGAAACCCGAGGAAGAGGAGGTCCAGACCTCCGCTGTGCCCTCCCATTCTTGGGAGTTCTATAAAAGAACTGCAAAGGCTGCAAAGACCCTCTTGGCCCAGATGATCTCTCCTCCCCTGCCTTCTTCAAATCTTTCACTTCCCTAAATAAAACTCCTGCCTTTATCACTGCCTGGTGCGTGTTGAAATTCTTTTCACCACAGAAGCCAAAGACCCACAAAAAGTATCCTGCTGACCATGACAATACTATAAACAGGTTAACAGAAAAATCTCTAATTTCTTTCACTATATCACAAATTATCTTTTTTGTTTTTCTAGTCACAGTTGAGAGGGATGGAGTTCTGCTTTGGTGGCATTTGAGCAGAGATGTCTGATTAGCCATCAGGAATGAATGAATGAACAAATGTTTGTGGGAATGTTGCAGGAGACTCAGTTTCCCCCTTCTCAGTTCCCTCGGTTCCTGAGACAGGATTTCCAGAGGCTGAAGTCAGACACAGGTTTCTTTATGGTAAATGGCTCAGTTGACAAACTCACAGATCTGAGCCTCGAACAAAGGGTTCACATAATTCTTATACCCTCGGTCTCTCACTTTGGAGAGGGGAGGGGTAACCTTTAGATTTATTATACCTAGCCTAAGCAAATGCTTAAGTTACATACCATCCCCCAGCTCTCTCCAGTCTTTTAACTGGCTCTCTCTTGTTTACATTAGGGAGAGCTCCTGGATCAGGACTCTGGGTTGCCAAAGAAATAGCTCCTTTATCTGTTGGAAGTGTCTGCTTGCTTGCTTGCGGCAGCTAGGGGGAGGAGTTGGGGAACTTTTACTTTCGCCCATCTTGGGTCTAAATTCCTAACAATATTTCTAAGGCTCTGACTGGGTTTCCTACCTCAGGAATAGCTTTCAGGCAAAGGGAACTGTTAGTGCTAAGGCCCCAGGTTAAACTGAGCCCAGTGTGTTTGAGAGTGAGCCAAGAGGTCAGGAATGTGGAAGCAGGAGGAGAGATGGAGAAAGATAAGTAGCAGAAATCACAGAGGCACAGAGGAAGCTGGGGTCAGATAGGCATCTTTTGTGCAGTTGTAATAATTTACAAATCCCTCCTGAGCTTACATGGAGCCATGATGCCACTTTTGGAATGTATTTTTATATTGCTCGATTCCTACTTTGCTACATGATGCTCATATGCATAATTTCATAGCTGCACAATATTCCATTACATACATATGTCATAATGTCATGGATCAGCACGATAACTTCTGTGAGTTCTTGGCTTCCATGGTGAAAAGAATTTCAACATACACCAGTCAGTTTTATTTAGGAAAGTGAGGGACTTGAGGGAGAAGGCAGGCCATTTCAAGAGGAGGGAGATCGTCCTGTCAAGAGAGTCTCTGGAGTTTTCAGTTCTTTTATAGAACTCCCACGAAGGGGGGTGAGTGGGGTCGCACAGTGGAGGTCTGAACTTCCTCTTCCTCCTGTTCCCCAGCATCCATGGGTGATGACAGGCTGGTGCCTGACCTTTGTCCTCCTTATGGATCCTTTGTTTACTAAGCATCGCAGGAATCTCAGGTGGGGAGAGGGGCCATTGTGATTAAGGGTGTGGGCTCACCAGAGGCTTCCAGAGACCAAACACACAATATAGGGTGGAGTTAGACATTATGAACTCTCCAGACCCCAAAACTACATCTTCCTTTTCCTCCCCAATTTATCTCTTTTCTGCCTAATATTTTATTTCTTTTCTTCTACCTCAATAATTAATGAGTTTCCTTCCTTCATTCCTTCCTCCCTCTCTCTCCCTCTCTCTTTCTTTCCTTCTCTTTCTTTTTCTTTTCTTTTTCCCTCCAGTGAATGTCATTGGCTTTCACTCTCCCCTGTTCCTTGCTTCACTATGCCATCTGTTTTTCTTTTTTAGTACAAATTCCCAGAACAGAGATTACAAATACAAGGGGTATAAGAATACATACTGCCAAATATCTTTCCAAAGTTGTGTGTCACATACAATGTCACCCATACATTATCTATCAGATTAAATGTATGCTTGGAACATTTAAAACTTTAATGCAAGCTGGATGTGATGGCACATGCTTGTAATCCCAGTACTTGGGAGGCTGAGACAGGAGGACCGCAGGTTCGCAGCCAACTGCAGCTACTTAGTGAGACCCTTTAATGCAAATGTATACAAAACTAAAAAGAACAGTACAAGAAATCCCCATGAAAGTCAGGCATGGTGGTGCATGCTTGTAATCCCAGCATTTGGGAGGCTGAGACCGGAGGATCCATGTTCTCAGCCAGCCTCAGCTACCTAGTGAGGTCCTCCACAACTTTGTGAGATCCTGTTTCAAAATAAATAATAAAAAATAGGGCTGGGGGTATAGCTCAGAGGTAGAATGCCCCCGGGTTCCATCCCCAGTACCACAAAAGAAGAAAAGAAAAAGGAATCCCCATGATCACCTATCTTTAACACTTATTAACCCATAGACAGTCTTGTTGCAATTAAACTTACCTTCATTTCTGTCAGATTGCTCGGCATTAAATACCAAAATAATACGATTTTACCAGTACAATTGTTATGGGGTACGGCGGGTCCCCCAAAATCCAGGTCCTTGGTATCCGTGGTAAAAAGAATTTTAACACGTACCAGTCAGAAAACTATAGGCAGATTTATTTTAAGAACTTAAGGGGAAACTGGGAGAAAGGGGAAGGGAAGGCATGGAGCGGGAAGCGGGAAGGGGGTAAGGCATGGAGGAGAAGGGCCCGCCGCACGGCTCAGAGAGGTGAGTCGAGGGAAGAAAGAGGAAGTGGGCGCTTGCGACTTGACTTTTATCCCAGGAGGATGGGCTCCGGAAAGGGTTTGGCTCCTCCTCTTCCTCAGATTCAGGTGGGCGAATAGGTGGTCAGATAGGTGCAGGTGGGGTGGGACTTCCGGAGATTAGGGCGTGGGCCTCAGGTAAGGCAGGGCTTCCTAAGAAGAAAAAAAACTTCCAAGGGGTGGAGTTAGCTTAACTCTCCAGATTTAAAAAAAAAACTATATTTTAAAAACTATATTTTCCTGGATCCTCCCAATACCATCCTCCTACCTAACCTTCGCTTCCTAGGCTACCTCATCACAATGATTAAATGTATTTTAAGCACATTTTGGTAAAGATAAAGTTAACATCTGCTGTTAAAAGCAGACCATCTCTATCAGAAAATTGCTCATATTTGTTCTAAAGTGTGGCTTGGAGCTTCAGGAAAGTTGCTGATGAAGACCTACATCCATGCTTAAGGTGACACTGGCCTCCCAGGCCACACTTGGCTTCCCCATTGTCATTTCCAGTTCTGCGGTAGCTGGAGTCGTGTTGACCCTGCTCTGTGCTGGCTCCTCTTCTGGCTCTGCTGTCTGACTCTCAGGGTCGCTTGCTGGGTCACTGCAGTAGCTTCTGGGTTTCCAGGCTGCTCTCGCCCCCGGACTCCTCCTAGCCACACATGGGATGGTGTCCCTTGCCTGCACAGAATCCTTTACTGTGGCTCTCTTGCCCCGAAAAGAAAGTGTGCTCTCCCAAGGGCAGACTTCACAGAGACTAGCTGGATATCTCTTCATGGCCTCTGCCTCCCCCCACACCCCCCCCCCCCCCCCCCC
>PVLC010028279.1:0-21174 GCA_004027655.1 Graphiurus murinus
AGAAGGAGGAGGAGAAGGAGGAGGAGGAGGAGGAGAAGGAGGAAGAGGAGGAAGAAAGGAAGGCAGGCAGGTAGGTGAGGCTGGGGAACCAATCACTTTATCTGGAATTTGGTCCCAGGTCATCACAATTATTAACCAAACTGGAACCAAATCCACCTGAGTCAAAGAAAACCTTTTCAATGGCTCCCTCCCTTTTGCACTTGCTTCTCCCTTTCATCCTGACCTGGTGTGACCTGAACCAAGGAAGGTCCGGTGTCTGGTAAAAAGTCACGTGCATCCACATTTCATTTTTTTTATGTTCCTTTTTTTCAGTTCTAAGTGTTCTAAGTCACCCATCCTCTTAGCACTTATTCCTTAGGGGATTACGAGCTAAAGCTGGCTTTATTTTGCTTCGATTCCCTTGTATCCATTTCAGTCGAAGCACTAATACCACTCATTTTCAGATTTTGTGTGCTTAATAGATGGAGAATATGAGGTCATATATCCAGAAGGGTGATTATCATTGGGGGAAACGATTGAATGCTTTCATTGTCCTCCAAATATATGGGAGGCAAAAAGGACTTTTGTTATAGCATTACCTGGTGTGTGTGTGTGTGTGTGTGTGTGTGTGTGTGTGTGTGTGTAATTCTTGAAACTTCACAGCACTCAATTTGCTCCTTCAAAATAATGGAAAGTTCACTTTGTTAAAGGGAAAGCAAGACTTTAGTAGAAAATGCATTTGTATTACCAGGAAATGCAAGCCATGGAAATGTTTAATTGAGCACCAGCTTGTGCGTGACAGGCTACCCCACCTGCCTGCTGTTACCCAAGCTGCTAGACTTCTACAGTCTCATCACTTGGAGTTGGAGAGATGGGCAGCACCCTACCGGGACGTTCTTTAATAGCTAAGATGGTGGATGACATGTCTTCCATGGCCTCCTTTCACTCCTGGAGGCAGAGAGGGCTCCGCTTTGTCTAGTCTGCATACAATGGGAAGTGGGTGCAAACCAGAGGCCACTATTTCTACAAATCTTTGAAGTCCCCAAAGGATTGACATAAAGAATCTGGGAAAGCAGATCTGGCTTCAGACTCAAAATGGAAAGCAGCAAATGGATCAAATGACAGGGAGCCAGTGGGAATGTCCCTTCTGTGTGTTGCAGTTCATCAGGGGTTGGCTGCTGCTAAGCTGGAGGTGGGGAAGCCAAGGATGGCTTCACCTGGAGGGATTTTGACAGTATGGCTACCTAGATTCCATATGGCTCTGAGCTTCCCACTGATCTTCCCCTCCCTCCCTCCCTCCCTCCCTCCCTCCCTCCCTTCCTTCCTTCCTTCCTTTCTTCCTTCCTTCCTGTGGGGAAAGATCCCCAGAGAGAAGGGGGTAGCCCCGCCCGATGGAAAGGAAAAAAAGGCATCAAAGATGGCGCAGAGGGGAAGTGGCGAGGGTGGAGGCCTAAGAGTGTTTACCAGAGACCAGGATTGGACGAGGGATGTCTCCTCAGCGTGATCAAGACATTGATAAGTCCTTGGTAGTGTGATCAGCCTGTGATCAGCTTTTGGACTGGACCAAAGAGGCATGACCAAGATGACATTTACCCTGATTGGCCCTGCAAGGAGACACTCTTCTTGCTCTGCTCTATATAACACTTTGCCCCTCGTGTAATAAACGGATGAGTCCTCTGATGCTCAGTCCCTACCGTGTGTTCATTGCGGCGTGACCTTCCTTTTCCGCGGGGAACTCCCTTTTTGGAGTAGATGCTCCAGGGAGATCGGGGTAGGGGTCCCCTTCTTCAGGAGGACCCCACACCTACCTTCCTTCCTTCCTTCCTTCCTTCCTTCCTTCCTTCCTTCCTTCCTTCCTTCCTTCCTTCCTTCCTTCTTTCCTTCCTTTTTTTCTTCTTCGTGGTACTGGGAATGGAACCCAGGGGCATTCTACCTCTGAGCTATACTCCCAGTCCTACTTTACCCTTTTTAAGTTTGAAACAGGCTCTTGCTAAGTTGCAGAAGGCCTCACTAAGATCCTGAGGCTGTGCTGGCCACGAATCTGCAATCCTCCTGTCTCAGCTTCCCAAGTACTGGGATTACAAGTGTGTGCAACACCACCCTGGCACACAGCTCCTGCTCTAACCCCCACAGGACCTCAGACAACAGGGAACCATGGTTTGGATTGATGCTGCCACTTCTGGCCAAGCATATTTTGTTCTCTATTCTTTCTGCGTCTGTCTTAACACCTCCTTCCTCCCCTCTCTATCACCAGTATGTATCAATATAGCATTAACCACTCAGTAATGCTCAAAAGATGATCCCTATCAGTCAAAAGGCTGCATAGAGAGACACGTTCTTGAATTAGAGTCTCACCAGATAAGTGTCCAGATTCCCCTGGAGCTCTGACATCCTCAGATAAAAAAAATAGAAATAATGATAGTCACCCCCCCCACTCTGTTGAGATTAAAGACCCCTCTGCTGATGCAATTCACATGTTCCAGGGTCAGAGCAGGGAAACCACCTTCTCTACTAGAACATTTGCATGTTAGGTTCTTGGGTTAGATTGCATTGCTATAACAAAATGCCTGAGAACAATGGCTTACAAGGAGGAAAGATGGATTTTGACTCATAGTTTCAGTCCACTATCACTTGGCCCCATTGCTTTGGATTTTAGGTGAGGCAGAACATCCTAGCAGAAAGCGAAAGGCCTAGTAAAGTTGCTCACCTCATGGGAACCAGGAAACAAAGAGTGGAAAGGGTTGGTCCCAATTTATCCTCCCAGGGCACACCCCCAGTGATGCAATTTCCTTTCCCTAGTCCTCACCTCCTAAAGCTCGGCCATCTCCCCATAGCCACAGAATGGTGGCCAAGACTTGAATGCCGGAGACTCTGGAGGACACTAGAGAGCTAAAGTTTGCGGTTCTCATTTCAGTGCTATCATAAAATAAAATTGATAAGCCATTATCTTGATTATCTGGGTGGCCCTTTAAGCTCGAGAAGTGACTGTGACTGCAAGCAAGTTGGCACTGTCTATCACTGATGTGATTGACTCTACTAATGTGCAAACAATAAAGGAGAAATAAATTAAAAATGATGCACCGCTATCACACTGATGCCAAGTGGAGTCACAGTACCCAAAATAAATGTGGAGCAGTTGTGGGATAGCTGAGTCATCGCGCCAGGTGCAGGTGAACCGGAGTGCACCTGGCCTGTGCCACTTGGTGCTGCTTGTATGTAGCTTTGGACCAGTTTCATCAAAACCATACCATCGGTCACATTCAAGAAAAATTGCTAGGCTGAATTTTAAATATAGCATAGCTTTGTTTGCACTTATTAATTTATAGTTTATAGGAGAAATAAGCATTAGGAGATTAAATACAATACAATTTTCTTTCTTTCTTTCTTTTTTTTTTTTTTTTTTTTTTTTTTTTGGCAGTACTGACTATTGATCCCAGGTCTTTGCTCAGAAAGGGCAAAATTTTATTTTATTTTCTACACATTTTTAAAATCATACTTAAAAGAATAAGTAAGGCTTTTCCCTTGTATTTTGAATGGTTTCTATGAATAAAGTTGGAGAAACAATCTAATGATGTCTATGAAATTCTATAATAAGCCAATGATCCACACAAGGTGCACAAGAAATTCTGAGTCTTCCTTGTGGAGGTGTGTGCAATAGGGGTATGTTTGCAGCATAGTGGAAGATACTAAGAATAAAATAATGAATAATCATAAATTTCTGCATTTGACACTTTCTCTGAGTGCCCCATACTAAGGATGTTGCATAGATTATCTCTATATTCTCCACAACTACTTGAGAACTGCGGGTGGCACCCACTCTTTTACACTGCTCCCCTGCCCTGAAGGAGCTCACCATCTGCTCAGAAAGTGATTCTTGTATATAATCCGCTCATATGAGAGTATGCATTCCAAATGCTTGAAGAAACGTGTGTGCAGTTCCGGGAAGGAGAAATCCCTCACAGTGGCTTTTCTGGAAGGTTTTATGAATCAAGAGTTAGATTTAGATTAGCAAGATTACTTGAGTGTTCCATCTGTCCCTCCAGATTCACCACCCCCCTTCTGGACTCTCCTCTGGAACCCGGGGAGGAGAGCTTCACAGATGACAGTGGCGGCTTCTCTTAGCATCCAGCTTCCTTTGGGTCCCTCTAAGGGATGCTGTTGTCTCGTTCTGCAGAAGCTTGGGAAGAAGTTCTCCCATTCCACAAGTCAGTTTCTTCCAGATCTAGTCTTGCAGTCAGCTCACCGGTGGGACTGGCTGTTGGCATATTAACTGTTGATATCCAAGACTTACTTCCTGAGTCAGATTCTTTGGGGCAGGAAGGTAAAATAAAAGAGCAGGCAAATCCCACGCTTTCAAGGGTGGCATCCAGAAATGGTCCTTTCCAGTTAGAAGATCTTCATGAGTTTAACACATTTGCCTAAAGCTGTGTGACTCGATCAGGTGGCGTACCCCTGTCATCCCAGTACTTGGGAGGGCTGCAAGTTTGAAAACAGCCTCATCAAAGTAGCAAGACTCTCGGCAATCTAGCAAGAACCTGTTTCAACAAACAAATAATAAATAAATAAATAAATAAATAAATAAATAAATAAATAAATAGAGCTAAGAGTGAAGCTCAGAGGTAGAAGCTCCCTGGGTTTAGTCCCCAATACCACAAAGAAGAAAAGAAGAAGGAAGAGAAGGCGGAGGAGGAGGAGGAGGAGGAGGAGGAGGAGGAGGAGGAGGAGGAGGAGGAAAAGGAGAAACAAACAAAAATATCGGAAAGAGGGACAGAGCAGAGGGGAGGAGCAGACTCTTGATTCCCTGACCCCACCTCCATGGTGACTGAGCTGTCCCCTCCACCAATGGCCAGAAGTCCCTAAAGGCAGCCAGGAGGCGCTGCACCACCTCAACTCCCATCTCCACCAATGCCCCTTATTGAGTTCCTAAGCATCTTCCCTCACCTCTGTGAAAAGTCCCTTTACTAAACTCTCCTCCAATGATCCGGGCCAAGTATGTGTGTTTCTCTCCAGCCACTAGACTGATCCATGAAGGGAGTGGAGTGTGGGGTGGGGAACAGTCCTAGGGATCACGGGGGCACATTCTTGTAGGCAGGTACAAAGTGTCTTAGCAGGGCATAGTGGCACACACCTATAACCCAGTACTTCGGAGGCTGAGACAGGAGAATCGCAGGTTTGAAGGCCAGCCTCAGCAACACAAGACAATGAGCAACCTAGTGAGGTTTCAAAACAACAACAAAAATGGCTGGAGGTATAGCTCAAAGGTAGAATGTTCTTGGGTTCAATCTCCAGTACATCAAAAAAGGCAGACAGGCAGGGGAGAAGAGAGGAGAAGGGAAGGGAAGGGAAGAGAAGATGGATAGATGTTTTAGGGCAAAGAGAACCAAACACTGGATAAGCATGACACTTAATATTGGTATTTGAAGCCTGCTTCATGCCTGACTGTAGACCAGGCTCTTTGGCTTTGTGATTCCTAATTCTGAAGATTCCACTGCATTGATGGCCCCATTTTCCATGGAAGGAAATAAAGCTGCTGCCACAGTCCAGGCAGGTTAGCTCTGTAAAGACAAGGTCACAATTCAGCTGAGGCTCTAATGGCCTCTGTGCTCCTTCCGAATGCTATCTGCCTCTCAGTGACAGAACAGTCTGGTGTGGACAGACAGATGCTGGGCTCAAACACACATTCAGAGGAGGAAAAGATCCTTCATCTACCCACTCTTTGCTGGAGTCTCCCTCTCTCCCTTCCTCCCTCTTTCCCTCCTTCCACTCACCCCTTACAAGCAGGGCTAACATACTCATCATTTTAAACGACTGGCACTTTCTGGAACTCTTTTGCTCTCCAGAGAGCAGCTCCACCCTGTCTGTATGTAGTCAGAACCCACCTTCGGAGACTCCGGGCTCCTGCAAGTCACTAGCGGTCCATCTTGCACCTGCTGGTCGGCACGCCTCCGGGCTTTCACCTCCGGCCAGCTGCTCTGTCGAAGCTGGGGCCCACGTGCTCCTCAGTGAGCTGAAGGCTCCGGAATGAGCAGCGGTAACGTGATTTCCTTGTGGTTAGGATGCTGAAAGGCCAAGTGTGACTGTAGGAGAAACCAAAGCATTGGGCAGAGGGACCTGGCAAGGAATGTACTGGAAAATCTGACTGTGTGATGAGATTAAAAAGAAAGGGCACATGTTCAGTATCAATAAAATTTATTGCATTGTTAAATGTTTTCTTTACGTGTTGACAATTAAAGTTTTGAGAAAGACAGAAGAGCGTAAAAGGGAAATAAACACAGTTCCCATCTGGAGTATAGTCTAGAAAATGTTTATGCTTGCCTAGAAATATGCATACACATACCTTTTTCTCGCAAAAGTGTGCATCCTCTTTACCCAAAGTGGAATCTATGGATCTCTAGTCCAGAAATCACCTGGGAATTCACTAGAAATGCAGAACCTCAGGCCAAACCCCAGACTTACCAAATTGAACCTGCACTTTAACAAAATCTCCAGGTAAGTTGAGAGCACATGGATTATAAAGCTGTATGATATTCAATGATATGAATGTGTCATGAGTAATTTCACTAATCTCTTCTTAGTTCAAAATCATACTCTATCTAAATTGTCCTGATTACATGCTGCAATATCATGAAATATGCTACAAAATATCCTTTTGCATCCATCTTTGTGCAAACAATAATGACAATTATCATCATTATTGCTAGGATTTATTGAGTGCTAATTGTGTGTTGGGCTCTGTAGTAAATGCTTTACAAGAATTATCTCAGCAAGGCATAGTGGTGCACACCTATAATCACAATACTTGGGAGGCTGAGACAGCTAGATCAATGGTTCCAGGCCAGACGCTGCAATTTAGGGAGGCTTTCAGCAACTTAGAGGTATCCTGTTCCAAAATTTAAAAAATAACAAGGGATAGGGATATAGTTCAGAAGTAAAACTTCTGTGGGTTCAATCCAAAAGAAGGAAGGAAAGGAGGAAGGGAGGGAGGGAGGGAAAAAGGAAGGGAGGGAGGAAGGGAGGGAGGAAGGAAGGAAGGAAGGAAGGAAGGAAGGAAGGAAGGAAGGAATTATCTTACCCTTAGGATGACCCTTCAAGGGACAGTACTACTCTCATCTTTGAAGTGATGTGATGTTAGTGGGGCATTTTTTAAAAATAAAAAGCAAGTCAGGCATGGTGGTGTATGCTTGTAATCCCAGTACTTGGAAGGCTGAGACAGGAGGATCATAGGTTTGAGGACAGCCTCGGCAATGTCATAAGACCCTCAGCAACCTAGCAAGGCCCTGCTTCAAAACAAAACATAATAATAATAATAATAATAATAATAATAATAATAATAATAACAATAACAATAATAATAAGGGCTAAGGTTATAGCTTGGAGATAGACTGCTCCTGGCTTCAATCCCCAGTACCTAAACAAATAAACAAACAAACAAATAAATAAATAAATATTAAAATTAAGTACAAGTCGGGTGTGGTGGCGGACACTTGTAATCCCAGCATTTGGGAGGCTGAGACCAGAGGATCCAGGTTCGAGGCCAGCCTCAGCTACCTAGTGAGGCCCTCTGCAACTTAGTGAGACCCTATTTCAAAATAAAGAATAAAAAATAGGGCTGGGGGTATAGCTCAGAAGTAAAATGTCCCCAAGTTCAATCCCCAGTACCGCAAAAAAATAAAATAAAATAAAGTGTAGTACTTCAAATAATAATGCTATTTCAAAATAATAACACAATGACTACTAAGACTGAGGTATTTTTAGTATAAACCCCAAACAGCGCTAAGAGGCAATATTATCACTCCTCTTAAAAAGGAGGCAACAAAGACCCAGGGGTGAAATATCTTGTCCAAAGTCACATTTGAAGGCCACCGCAGAATCTCAGTCTGGGCCCAGGCTTCCCGGCTTGGCTCTGGACGTCGCCTGACTTGTCCAAGCCCTGCCCTGCATCCTTGGGGCCTGGCCTCCCAGCCGCTGCTGGCCAAGATCTTACGCAGGCTGCTCCCCAGTCCCCCGGATGTGAACAGACAGAGGGGAGCAGGGGATTCTACCTAATCACCGCTTTCCCCTGCAGAGCTGTAGGCATAGGGCTCCACAGCCCTTCAGACCGGCTGGCCGCGTGGCAAACATCTCAGGACTTTGCAGGGAACAAGGGTGCCGAACTTCAGGTGACCCGGCCTGCTAATCGCTGCCTGATTACCTGTTAATCAGTGCCTTGTTTGAAACACTGAATCCCAAATCCCTTTGGACTGGGCTGGGTCCTGGCAAGGCCCAGTCACCTGGTTAATGTGGCAGGGGCCAGGCAGGGGGTCATGTGTTCCAGTGCACAGTGGCCAAAGGCTGCCTCAGGGAAACAGTGATGGGCTCTGTCTCTCCCCCGCTGCTCCTGGGCAACCACTGTGCCTGTCAACAGCCTGGGAATGAACAGAGCCAGAGGAGTTCCAGGCTGGCTTCTCCCTTCTGGAGCCTTGGGAAAGGTTAACCAATCCTTCCAGGAACAGAAAAAGCAAAGGACTCCTTTTTTTTTTCTTCAGAAGCTCCAAAGGAGGACTTGTTGAAGAGAGTGAATTAATATCTGCCAGCAACATGCCCAGGGCTGCCAATTCTTTAATCAGTATCACCACCACCATCACCACTCTTGCCTCACAAGCACTATAACTGCGACATCACCAGCATCACAACCATTCTCATCACCAACAATAGTAACATCACCACCATCACCACTAACACAACATTACCACCATAACCACTACAACATAACCACCACCTTCACCGTTATCACCACCACCATTACCATCACCACCACCATCACCATCATCACCAACAACCTTACCACCATCACTACTACCAACATCTCTGCCACCACCACCACCACCACCACCAACAACAACAACAACAATAACATCACCATCATCACCAACAACCTTACCACCATCACTACTAACAACATCACCACAACTATTACCATCACCACCACCATCACCATCACTACTCTCATAGATGCTGCTATCGGTACCAGCACAACCACTATAATATCACCACCATCACCAGCACTACCATTACCTACACTGCCATCACCACTATCATCATCACCACCACCATTATCTCCACTATCACCTTCCTCACAAACATTACGGCTACTACCAATACACCGTTACCACCAACAACACCATCACTCCATCAGCACCACCTTCACCGATACTATTACCACCAATATCACCACCACCAAAAACAACAAAATAAACCATCATCATCACTACTGCCCCCATAACACCACCAGCATAGTGGACATTGCCACCAGAGCCACACACTGTCCAATTTGCAAAGCAATTAGGAGCATTAAACAAATACTGGCTTGACAGTCAGACAGATTTAGGATCTACTCAATGAATACTGGTTGAGTTTGAATGATCAACTAACCTTTGAAACTTAGTTTCCCTGAATAGAAAAACAGAGATAATACCAGGACAACTCATGGGATAGTGGATCATGCAGAACATTAATCACAGAACTTGGCACATAAAGGATCTCAATAAAAATTCACTTTCATGATTGGTGCCCAACTCCATTTTAATATGCAGCTCCCCTTTAGCATTCTTGCTTGAAAATGAGTAGGGAGAGGGCAATCCACCCCTTCCTCCCTAACATACAGGACCCTTCAGACTGTCTGACATTCCAAGATGCAGGGGTATGCTTATGACAGTACATGTAGAAGAAAGTTCCAGATTTGGAATCAGCTGTCTGGATTTCAATTCAGGTCTGCTTTGTAAAAAGCCATAAGACATTGAGGAAACTCTTGTGATCTCCCAGAAATGTTCTTTTCTTTTCTGAAAAATGGGCAACACTGATCTCTTCCTTGGAGGATTGAGAAAGGATTACATGAGATAAGATAGAGAAAAGCCCAGCAGATCACTAGGCACAGTGTAGACAGTACATGGAGTTGACTTGACTTGCCGACATTTCAGCTTTGAGTAAACAAGTATCAGGAAGTAGAAACTGTGTGCCTCACCCTAGACGAATAATAAAACCAAGTCTTCCTCTCCTCCTCCTCCTATACTCTGACCGGTTCTTTGGCTATACTGCAAAGGCCTAATAAAAGTTTACCTTTGCCCAGTTGATTCCAGTTCTAGGAAGCTGTTCAATGTTTGACTATATTCCTCCAACCATTTAAAAACAGTTTGCTGGATTAACTCAGTTGAATTATTTCTCGTTGGGAGTTTTCCAAACCCTGGATTTCCTTCAGAGAGAGTTGGATTCCGTTCCCTTCTTGGGAATTCAGCAACTTGCCCCTCTGTGTGACCCCTGATCACAAATGCAGTGTAAATATCCTGCTGTTCCTGCATGAAGCAGCATGCCCCGGCCTCCTGCTCTTAGGATGCAGTCTCATCTCTTGGGCTTCCCTGAGCAGGCATGTTAGACAAGCTCTCCCTTTTCCTTCCTCTTTTCTATAGCTGTCAGCCACCAATATTTGGGAGTAGACATTAGAATAATAGGAACTCCTAAAAGTATTTGCATGGTAAGAGGAAGGGGGGTAACAATCTGGCTCCATCAATCAAATGTGGTTCCTCTATGTCCTGGGGGAAGTATTACTCAGTGCACTTTGTGAAACATGCCACGGTGTAAAGTGTGCCACCAAATTTTCGCCCATGACCTTGTGGCACAGGCTGCCTATGAGGTCACCAGAGGCCATGATGAATTCTGAACCAACATGAACTAATTACTAAGAATTAACTTTGGCAAACTCAGTTAAGAATTGGGGAAAGTTGGGGCCCTCCCTACTGACATCAGGACAGATCTTTGCCAGCAAAGTCGTGCTCCGTGGTCAGCATGGGGTGTGTGTGTGTGTGTGTGTGTGTGTGTGTGTGTGTGTGTGTGTGTGTGAAAATCTAGATTCAGCTACCAAGCAAAAGAAGAGATTCAGTGAGAGAAACTTGACTGGCAGACTGCTCACAAATTCCATGTTGAAGAGTTCCAGAGTCCATCTCCTTGTTAAATTTGGAATAATCTTTCAGGATGGAATGCCCCTTCCATTGTGTTGTTTTGTTTGTTTGTTTGTTTTTACTAGGGATTAAGTTCAAGGGACATTCTACTTCTGATATATACCCTCATCCTTTTTTATTTTATTTAGAAGCAGGGTCTTGCTAAGTTGCAAAGGGTCTTGCTAAGCTGCCGAGGCTGGCCTAGAACCTGCAATCCTCCTAGCTTAGCCTCCCAAGTACTAGGGTTACAGGCATGCACCACTGTCCCTAGCTGACTGGTCCCTGTGATTTCACCTCTACCTGTTGGTGGAGTACAAGGTCTTCCTTGGGCCAGGTGCCATGTGGAATATTTTATTACCATTGCAACCTCTCAACAACCCTAAGTCATTGCTTTTCTTATTTTTTCATCTAGTACTACAGTCTTAGGAATTTAGCCAACTGCTAATCATTAATTCTAGACACTTGCTTCTAACTGCTGCAGACTACTCTATAATGGACTCTCATTTATTGAAATAATTCCCTCAATAACAGAAGAGTTTGCTGCCTCTGGGTCCCAGCAACCCCAAGCATCATAACATACTTTCATATTCTCTCTCATGGGCCCAAACTAAAATTCTTTGGGATATTCCAGAAGTAGAACTAGTGATTCTAACATTTGTGGATGCTCAAATTTTGTGAGCTTATTCTTTCGCTTTGGTTTCACCAATCTCCATTCCAAGAGCAGTAAGTGGTGAACCACGCCATCTTAGTCTGTTTGCCCCTGCTATAACAGATTCCCACTGACAGTGTAGATTATAAACAATAGAAGCTATGTGGCTCATGATTCTGGAGTTTTGGAAGTTCAAGGGGCCACATCTGATGAGGGCTTTCTTGCTATGTCACAATATGGCAGAAATCAGGCATCACATGGGCAGAGAACACAGAGAGACAGAAAAAAACAGGAAGGAGAGGGGAGAAAGAGAAAGAGACCCAAACTCCCCTTTGTAACAAACCCACTCTCTCTCTCTTGATCATGATATTAACTTTTTCAAACAGGCAGTGCCCATGAACTAATTACCCCTTAAAGGTTCCATCTCTCAGTGCTGCCACAATGGCAATTCAGTTTCAACATTAGTCCAAGAGGGCTCACTCAAACCACAGCACATGTGTCCTCACATCTCAGGCCAACTCATGGCATTGCTAACCTTTCTCGCCTTTGCCCATCTGACAGGTATAAAACTATCTCACAAGCCGGGCCTGGTGGTGCATGCTGGTAATTCCAGTACTTGGGAGGCTGAGACAGGAAGATCACAAGTTCGTGGCCAGCCTCAGCTACTTGTGAGGCACTCTGCAACTTAGTGAGACCCTCTTTCAAAATAAAGCATAAAAAATCAGGTTAAGGGTAGAGTTCAGAGGTAGAATGTCCCTGGGTTCAATCTTCAGTACAATAAAAAACCAACACCAAAACCAAAAACAAAAAAACTATCTCACTGAGCATCATGTGCATTTCTCTGATTCCTGATGGGTTTAGGTGCCTCTGCATTGCGAACTGTAGACTTCTACTTCTGTGAATTACCTGTTTTATTCCTTATATCTATATTTGTTGAACTTTGTGATCCTTTTCTTGTTACTTGCAGGCTTCCTTCCCATATCCTTGCTAGGTTCTTAGTTCAGGATGTTGCAAGGATTACAATCTGATTTTTGAGATTTTATTAACCCCATCTTTGATATCTTTCATGAAAAAGAAATCCTCAGTTTTGGTGGAAGGAAACTCATCTATTATTTGTCTTGTGGGATGTGATATTAGGTCTTCCTCTAAGAGTTTTTTTTTTTTCCTATCTCTAAGAATAAAAATATTATTTGTTTCCTTCTGTTAAGCTTATAATACTCCCTCTCATATTTGATCCCTCATTCATCTGGAGCTCATCTTTTGTATAATAAACAGATATAGATGTTGTTCTTCATGTGGTAATCATTTCTCAGTGTCATCTAGGAAATAATCTAATAATAATCTAACCACTCCCAAGGATGTATAAGCCATGTTAATCATATTTCAATCCTTATTTATAAATATGTCTGCCTCTAAGGCCTTCATTCTGTTCTTGGGCCTCTATTCTGGAGCCAGTACCAAACTGCTTTTATGACAATGGTTTTGTAGTATCTCTGTGTTATTGTAGGGTAAGTTTCGTCCCCAAATCCTTATTTTCCAAGGTTGGTCTAGTTTTCTGGGGAACTTTAACTCTTCTGTGCCCATTTTAACAGAATATCTCTATATTTCACAAGAATAAATTTGAAATAGATAAACAAGCCGGGTGTGGTGGTAGCACAGGCCTGTAATCCTAGTACACGGGAGGCTGAGATAGGAAGATCACAGGTTCATGGCCAGTCTCAGTCACTTAGTTTCAAAATTAAAAAATAAAAATAGGGCTTGGAGTGTAGGTCAGAGGCAGAATGCCCCTGGGCTTAATCACCAGTATGACAAAAGTTTAAAATAAAATAAAATGAATAAAATAAAATAGATACACAAAGACCACCCGAGTTTTTTGTTTTGTTGTTGTTTTTTGCAGTACTGGAGATTGAACTCAGGGGCCTTCTACCTTGGAGCTACACCCCCAGCCCTATTTTTTTATTCTTTATTTTGAGTCAGGGTCTCACTAAGTTGCAGAGGGCCTCACTAAGTTGCAGAGGGCCTCACTAAGTAGCTGAGGCTGGCCGCGAACCTGCGATCCTCCAGTCTCAGTCTCCCAAGTACTGGGATTACAAGTGTGCACCACCACGCCTGACTCAACCAAGTTTTTAGAGCAATCAGATTGGCTTTTTATCCCATAGACACAGACAGTCACCTTGCGGTTTTCCAGGAAGAGTCTGAGCTGGGAAGAGGCGCGTGCGTGTTGCTCCGGTTGGGGATGGTGGCTCCTCTGCCCCTGTCTCGCACTGTCTCGGGCAGCCAGAGATTTGCTTCTTGGTTCCGGTACAGTTGCTAAGGCCCAATCCCTTCTCCAGTAATGAGTCTGCTCAGGAAACCGGGCCTCCAGGCTCAGATTTCCCCCCATTTTGGCTTGTGGCTTCTTGGCCCGGAGCCTGTTCCCTTCCCAAAATGTTTGTTAGTACAGCGGCTTTTTATGGCACTTTATGGAAAAATTAAGGGGTGGAGGGGAGATGACTGTATTCTGCAAACCAGCCTGTCTTTAACCTTCGTTTACTGGAATTCAAGTTCTCTGCATACCTTGTTAGCAGAAAAAAAAAAAAAAAAAAAAAAAAAAAAAAAAAAAAAAAAAAAAAAAAAAAAAAAAAAAAAAAGAAAGAAAGAAAAAGAAAAGAAAACTTCAAATATATTTTTTCCATGCAAGTTTACAGTTGGAATGTTTTTTACCTCTTAACTCAGGCCAGGACAAATGTGGCCCGGACTCTGAAAAACAGCCTGTTGTTTAGAGAGTCCTGCAACAGCCTTTGGACAACGTTTACAATTGCAGTTATCTGCATGGGATCACCGGGAGGGGCCGGGTGACGATCACAGGGTAGAGGGCACTCGGTCCAAGCAGAGTTGACCCCAGGAGCAAAGATGGCGGACTGGCCACTGAGCTCCGCTGAGCTGCTCTCTCACTTCTGAAAGTCACACCTGGGAAGCTGTTGGGTTCCGGGGGAGCCCTCCAGGAGGGTGGAGTTTCTCTGTTTCTGGAACAGGGAGCCAGTAGGATCAGATAAGACCTGGTCTCTGACAAGGGACGCAGCCAGAGACCAGAGGTCGGTGGCCGTGATACTGGCAGAGGAAGAGAGGCCAAAGCAAGGTCCTCCAGAAATGTCATGTTTTTCTTAGAACTAGGGCCTATATTGCACACAAATTTGAGATTATCTCCTACAATTATCTAAAATTAACTGTGGTTTTCAAATGAAAAACATTTAGGGGAGGATCAGATAAGAAGGAAGCCTATTTATAATACTTGCCACAGGGGGGAAAAAGAAAAACCAAGAGCAATAACGACGGAAAGAGAGAGAAAGAGAGAGAGAGAGAGAGAGAGAGCCAGCCCAAATGTCTTTCCAACACCATGAGCTGTAACACCGACTCTCTTTCCTTTCCCCTTATTAATAACAGAAATCTAGACTTTTACCCTAACCATCTGTCTTCTCAAGGTTTCTTAAAGAAAATTATTTTCCCAGGAGGAAAGTTAGATTCCCATCTCACTGTAGATGCAGCCAGAACTGGGTTACTATTGTTCTGTACCACTGAATTTGCCATAAGTCAAAATGTTTGTTCTGAGGACTAAAATATTGACCAGTGAATTCTGGCTCTGAAGGAGTTCTTTTTAGGCCAGAACCACCTGGAACAGCCAATCAAGTTAGAACTGAGAAAGAAAGCAGAGTTCAGCTAGAATACCTGGAAGACATCGCGTGAAGTTTGCATGGTCAGACAGACACAGAAAGCTCTGTGTGAGCCGTGTGTGGTGGCCCAGGCCTGTAATGCCAGTGCTTGGGAAGCTGAGACAGGAGGGTCGAGGGTTCAAGGACAGCCTCAGCATTGTAGCAAGAATCTGTAGCAAGAATCTCAGTAACCTCAAAGCCCAAGTTTCAAAACAAAAATAAATTAATTAATAAATAAGTAAGTAAATAAAAAAGGGCCGGAGGTGTAGCTCAGATGTAGAATGCCCCTAGGCTCAATCCTCAGGACTACAAAAACACACAGATAGAGAGAGAGAGAGAGAGAGAGAGAGAGAGAGAGAGAGAGAGAGAGAGAGAGGAGGAGGAAGACAGAGAGAAAGGAAGGAAGAGGAGGAGGAGGAAGAGGGAAGCAGGGGGAGGAGGAGGAGGAGGAGAAGAGAGGACTCTGTGCCCACCAGCTTAAGTGCTCTCCCTTTTAAAGGGAGCAACTCAACACCGTCCTGCTATTGTCCTGACTGTACAGGTGAGCACATTGAGGCTCCAAAGGATTAGCTGACTAGCAAGAAAGCAGGGCCCAATTGGAAGCAGGCCCGGGGCCAGGACTCACATTCTTAGTCACTGTACCGATGACGGCGATGCAATGGGCAGGATTCCATTCTGCACACGGTATATGTGAACAGGCACGGTGAGGGAAAGGGAGAGAGATGAGGGCTGAGAGGGGGATGTGTTCAAAGGAGAAACCCCTTGAGGAGAGCAGCAAGAATCATTGCAGCACAAGCCGTCACTGCCAGCTGGGCACGTGCTCCACGATGGACGCTGTGAGCTACCACATGAAGTCTTTACACACTTATTTACACATGTGTGTTACAACATGTAATCTCCATATACTACTGGAAGGCTTGCTATGCATTTTCATGTATCTAACCAAGCGCTGTGCATACAAGGTCATGTCAAAGATGGGGAACTGAGGCTCAGCAGGGGTGAACACTACACTAGCCCCAAGGGGAGCCAGGATTTGAACCGTCCATACAAGGGACCACCTGGTCTCCACTCCATGAGCCTCCTGGCCACTGAAGCATGCCAAGGATCAGCTGTTTCCAAGGGCTTAGGGCTATGTCTACATTATTTTTGCTTTTTTTTTTTTTTTTCTCCTAGACACAGGTTGGCAAAGAACAAATGATCCCAAACAAGAAAAACAGCTCAGTGGGAAATATTTAACCCACATACTTCCAGACTTTCTGGCACAGCCTGACCCTTTGTCCCACCTTTGTTTCTGGCCAGAAAGAAATAACATGAAAAAAAAATAGAATAAAAAGGACAGTTTTTCTAACCTCTTTTGGCTCTAAACCATGTTTCCTGTGCACTTAGCAAGTCTTAATGGGAACCAAATAGTTTTCTTCAGCATCTGTTTCAAGTGCCCTACGTTGTATGCCCACATGGTTAGGGAAAACAGTACCAAGAAAAACATTTTTTAAAAATATCCCAACAACTTGAAGTGACCATTGCTAATTCAAAGAGGCAGACATATTTCTTAAAGGTTGAAAAGAGGTGAGTCTTTCACAAGATTCTTGCTCAAGGCCACATTTTGAAAAAAGTATAATCATTCCCCTTAGCAAGGTTTTGTTTATCCGGCCATTAAAAAAAATAAATAAGACAACTTTTACTTTTAGCTCTCTGAATAAGAACTGTTTTTCCAGCTGTGTGATCTAAGGAGGCTACAAGAGGCCTGGTTTGGTTATATGTTTTTCAAAATAAGAGTAAAGTTTCTTACACAATTTTGCTTGGGCTAAACTGCATGCAGAGCAGTTTATTTATACAGTTTTATCGCACACCTGTTTGGATAGGGGCTGTTTTCTGATCTTTAAGCATACCATTTCTTGCCAATCGCTTTATCTGACGGGCCCCATGGTTTGGCTGCAAATGTTTCTTATTAACTTGGAAAGAAACGCCAACCGCTCCACAGACATGATCAGTGAAGACTAAAATAATGTAATCGTTGCTCACTTTCAATAGGTTATCGTTAAAGAGCTGGATCTCAGGAATCCTTTCAGAATAAGCCAGAGGTCATTTCTTTGAGTTTATGGGAGGAAAAGAAGTCACAAAGCCTTTTTGGATGAAATCCTTTAATAAAAACATTTTTTAAAATGCCACCTGCTTATTTTATGCTAGTATGTTAGAGGGAAAGGGAACATTGCCATTTTAAATTGAAGGGGGCTACTTTACCCACTCTGGAACTTTCAAGGCACACAGATGGCCATCTTAGTATTTGAGTGAAAGGTCTAATTCCAGTGATATGAACTTCTCTGGCGCATTGAAATTCTAGGCGCTTTTCTTACTACATTA
This sequence comes from Graphiurus murinus, assembly GCA_004027655.1. NCBI lineage: Eukaryota > Metazoa > Chordata > Mammalia > Rodentia > Gliridae > Graphiurus > Graphiurus murinus. The sequence continues at coordinate 17,649 of PVLC010028279.1, forward strand.
GTAAAACATGGTTCATAGTAGCTATGCAGAGATAATTCAGTTCAACACACAGTTAGTGAATGGCCATTATGGGACAAGCTTTTTGCTAGGTCCTGGGGTGACAAGATGAATGAGATAAGGTTTCCTTATCTGGGAATTCACAGCTCACAATCTGATGTGGAATAGGCAGCCAGTCGATATTAGGGGAACGTGAAAAAGTATGTGTAAATTCATAAATAAGTAGCTATAAGATAAAACTAAATCTGCAGAATTGACATCTGAGTTCGTGTAAATGGGTTAATTTTTTTCTGCAGCTAAAACACAATGTTAAAATACTAGTTTAACAAACTGTAGTAGTTAGCAATAGCTGCATAACAAGTTGTCCCCTAAATCAGGTGATTTAAAACAATAAGCACCTATCAAGCCGGGTGTGGTCATGCATGCTTGTAATCCCAGCATTTGGGAGGCTGAGACTGGAGGACCCAGGTTTGCGACCAGCCTCAGCTACCTAGTGAGGCACTCCACAACTTAGTGAGACCCTGTTTCAAAAAATAAAGAATAAAAAATAGGGCTGGGGGTATAGCTTGGAGGTAGAATGCCCCTGAGTTCAATCCCCAGTACTGCAAAAATAAAATAAATAAATAAATAAATAAATAAGCATCTATCATCTATCTCATAGTTTTTGTGGGTTAAGAACCTCAAGCATAAGCCAGGTATGGTGGTATACGCTTGTAATCCCAGTACATGGGAGGCTGAGACAGGAGGATCTGGGTTCACAGCCAGCCTCAGCTGCTTAGTGAGGCCCTCTACAACTTAGTGAGACCTTGTTTCAAAGTCAGGAATAAAAAAAGAGGGCTAGGGGTATAGCTCAGAGGTAGAATGCCCCTGGGTTCAATCCTAAAAAAAAAAAAAAAAAAAAGAACCCCAAGCATGTCTGAGCTGGGTGACTAAGCTTTAAGGTCTATTGTATTAGTCAGCTTCCTGTTACTATAACAAATACCTGAGATAAGTCAACTTAAAAAGAATGAAGTTGATTTGGGTTAGTAGTTTTGGAGGTCTCAGCCATGAGCAATTGACCCCATTGCTTTGGGTCTGTGGTGGCACAGTACATCACAGTACAGGTGTGAATGATAGAAGAAGCCTGTTTACCTCATGGCGGGACAAAAAAAAGAGGAGAAAAAGAGTTCCACAATTCCCTGCAAGAGTATGCCCCCAAAACCTAAAACCTCTCACTAAGTCCCACCCCCTAAAGGTTCTGCTACCTTCCAATAGCTCCATGGCCTAGAAACCAGGCCTTTCCCACTCCTGAGGCTGCAATCTATTTGCTGTCCAGGACTGCACTCTCATCTGAAACTCACCTGAAGGCAGAGGGGCTGTAGTACTAAAGGCCTCAGTCCCCTGCTGGCTTTGGGTTGGGGACATTCCCTCAGTGTCCTGACATGGGGCCCCTCCATGAGGCAGTATATAAAGCAGCAACTGGTTCCTGCAGCATGAGTCAGACAGCAAGGCAGGGAGAGCAAGAAAGAAGTCACATTCTCTTCGCATCCTAATCTTGGACGTGCCGTGCAATCACCTTTTCCATTGTCTATTTGTTAGAAGTGAAGTAGGCAGATGGTGCAGCCAACACACACAAGGGCAATGGGAGTCGCAAGAACATTGATACCAAGAACAAGGGTCTTCGGGGTCTAACACAGAGGCTGCTCACCACACAGGAAACCAAAATGGGTAAAGAGCTGGTCCCTGGCCTCCACTCTATCTCAGTATGATGCCGCTGGTTCCAAAGTTCCTGGGCTGCCTGCCCACGTCTATGTCTACAGGGCAAACCTTCTGGGATTAGTTGCAATGACCCTCTCACGGAAGTGTGTTGAAGAGGGGACATCATGACACCCGGCAGCTTCTAGTGAGTCCTCAGATAATAGAGTTTACACAGCCCCAAGCCTTGGATCCTGGGGCTTTTCTCCCTCTCCTCTTGCTTCAGTACAAATCTGTTTATTTATTTATTTATTATTATTTTGGAGGCTCACTGATGAAATGGGAATGACTATATGACTCTTAGTTCTTGGAGTTGTAAGGATTAAATAGTGTAACACAAGTATTACAAATCTCTTAGGTGCCAAGTCCTCTGTACTCCAAAGCTCGTCCCTGCTTTCCAAAGTTTAGAGTCCAACAAAGACAACAGTCATGGTTAGATATCATGATTATTAGACAATTAATATCAAGGGGAAAGTATGAACATCGGTTATATGGACCGATGATGGGGTGCTACCCTGAGCACTATACGATGCTTAGCAAATTCTGACCTCTACCCACCAGAAGCAATAGCATTTGCCTTGATAGGACAACCAAATATATCTCCAGACATTACTAAATGCCCCATGGAGGTAAAAACCAACTCCTAGACAAAAATCATTCATATAGTGCTAACTACTACAATAAGGCATATACATACAGAGCTATTAGTTATGGTTCAATAAGGCATATACATACAGAGCTACTAGTCATGGTCCATTCCTGTTTTGCAATTGACCAAAGATTTTATGGCCAGATACAACATAAATTGAGTAGGGAAATATGCAGAAATTCCACAGATAGGAACTGCAGGTTATGTAATAATGGGCAAGGATGCATAATCCTCTTATGGGGAGACAATTGGAAAGTAGCAAAGTTAAAATAATTTAAAAGATAACAGATAATACAAAAGAGGAACATGAACGTGCTGTACAAATGACAACAGAGAGAAACAAGTTAAGCTGGATGGTCAGAGACACCTCTGATCAGAGGAGTTTTCAACTGAGACCCATTTGGTAAGCTATTGTTCACAGGCAATGGATAAATGTGCGCAAAAGAAATATTTGAGGTGGAGGAACCAACATGTTGGTGAGAAGATGTAAACCACCAATGATGATTATTCTTTAAAGGTCAGATTTCCACCCATGAAATTCACAATCAACTATTATTATTAATAATTTTCATTTACTACTTACTATATATCAGCCATTGTGATGTAACTACTACACAATCTTGGCCACAGGACACCTTACAGCCTAGTCAGTTGGGCAGAATTGGCATGGCGGGAAGTTGGCAGTTAATGAGATGTAGCAGAGAAGAGTGGTTACCTGGGAAGGCAGAGACTGGCTAGGGACCAGGGACTCAGGCACAGAGCTGAAGTTTAACTCAAAGCACAGGTAAGGAGTAGAAGACTGGAGAGGAAGGTGTCAGCACTCTTGATGTGAAAGTTAGCAAAAGGTAAGATGGGAGAAAAAGGATGGAAGTTGATCTCTGAGGCAAAGAAAGGAATGTGGGAAGTAGAATGTAAAAAGTGAATAAGAAGATGCAAATCAAAACTACACTGGGAGCCGGGCGTGGTGGCGCACGCTTGTAATCCCAGCATTCGGGAGGCTGAGACCGGAGGATCCGGGTTCGCGGCCAGCCTCAGCTACCTAGTGAGGCACTCCGCAACTTAGTGAGACTCGGTTTCAAAATAAAGAATAAAAAAAATGGGGCTGGGGGTATAGCTCGGAGGTAGAATGCCCCTGAGTTCAATCCC
>PVLC010028280.1:0-10207 GCA_004027655.1 Graphiurus murinus
AATAATAATAAAATAATAGAAAGATTAATAATAATGATAGAAATAATGATAAAATAATAGAAATAATAATAATAAAAATGATAGAAATAATAATAAAATAATAGAAATAATAATAAAAATGATAGAAATAATGATAAAATAATAGAAATAATAATAAAATAACAGAAATAATAATAAAAATAATAGAAATAATGATAAATAATAGAAAGAATAATAATAAAACAATATAAATAATAATAAAATAATAGAAAGAATAATAAAACGATAGAAATAATGATAAAATAATAGAAATAATAATAATAATAATGATAGAAATAATAAAATAATAGAAATAATAATAATAAAATAACAGAAATAACAATAAAAATAATAGAAATAATAATAATAAATTAATAGAAATAACAATAATAAAATAATAGAAATAACAATAATAAAATAGAAATAATAATAATAATAATAATAATAGCAGCAGCCAGGCCACCAAAAAATAAAATAAAATAGACAGACAGACAGACAGACAGGCAGGCGTGCGTGTTAGTGATGGGAGAAAGCGCCAGAGGACGCCGGCCGGTCCCTCCACCGATCCCTCCACCGCGCGCGCTGCCCGGTGATTCATTCGCAGCCTCTGGGATTTCTCTCTCTTTTTTTCTTTTATTTCCTTTCTTTTTTTTTTTTTTTTTTAACATTCATGAGGCTGAGATTGAAATGTAAATGAGCCCAGAGGAGGAGAGAGAGAGAAAAAGGAAAATAATAAATAACATAAAGTAGGGCAGCAGCAGGTCGCGCCGAGGTTCAGCCTCCGCCTCCTCCTCCTCCTCCTGGGCAGGAGGAAGAAAATTGCAAATCAGTCAAAAAAGAAGAAGAAAAAAAAAAAGAAAATGAAAATGAGAGTCCGGCGGAGCGTCCGTCACCCAGACAGAGGAATAATGAAGAAAAAGAAGAATTAGAAAATAATAAAAAAATAAAGGAAATGAGCGCGAGGCAGTCCCGGGCCGCGGCACCAGAATGGGGTGCGACCTGTTGGGTCTCTTTTCCCCCCCGGGGAAAAAGGGAAACGCGGGAAAATGAAATTGTGCCATAAAAAGGCGAGATCAGAGAAAATAAGTTAAAAAACGACGAGGAAATGAGAAAAATGTGGAAATCAGCGAGACGGGAGGGAAAAAGGAGGAGGAGGAGGAAATGCAAGATGCGCGCAAGGAAACGCAAAGCGAATATCATGAAATGCAAGATAAATGCAAAAAAAAAGGCGAGATAAATAGTGAGAAAATGCAAAGTGAATAGAAATGCAAGATAAATGCAATAAAGGGTAGGAGAGATACAATAAAATACAAGGTAAATGCAATAAAATGTAAGATGTATATAATAAAATGCAAGATAAATGCAATAAAGTGTAAGATATATACAATAAAATACAAGATAAATGTAATAAAATGTAAGATACATAGAATAAAATACAAGATAAATGCAATAAAGTGTAAGATGTATATAATAAAATACAAGATAAATGCAGTAAAGGGTAAGATAAATACAATAAAATACAAGATAAATGTAATAAAATGTAAGATACATAGAATAAAAAAAGATAAATGCAATAAAGTGTAAGATATATACAATAAAATACAAGATAAATGTAATAAAGTGTAAGATATATACAATAAAATGCAAGATAAATGCAATAAAATGTAAGATACATAGAATAAAATACAAGATGAATGTAACAAAATGTAAGCTAAATGTAATAAAATATAAAATAGGTGAAATAAAATATGAAATAAGTAATATAGGTGGAGTAAGATAGAAAATAAGTAAAGTGTAAAATGCATAAGATATAAAATAAAATCATATGTATGTAAGATAAATAGAATAAAATACAAGATAAATGCAATAAAGTGTAAGATATATGCACTCTATTGCATTAAAATTTATTTATGTAAAATACAGTATAAGGTATAAAATGGGATATAAAGGTATTAAATAATATATAAGACGAATAAGATAAAATATAACATAAGTAAGATATAAAATAAATAAAAAATAAACAAAACAAGTAAGATACAAAATAAAGCATAAAGCAAGATGTAAAATACATAACCTATCAAATAAACTAAATAAAATATAAATTAAGTGGAATATAAAATAAACAAGATAGACAACAAATAAAACACAAAGCAAGTAAAACACGAAATAAATAAAATATATAAAATTCAGTAAGAAGGAGGCCGGCCTCCTCAGCCTCCGCACCCGGCTCTACCCCCTGGTCTCCCTAAATACGTGTGTCAACCTTTGACCCGGATGTAAATAATACCATTCTTTATTTTAAATATATATATAATTTTTTTTTGTCATCTTCTGCTGCTTTCCCTCTTTTCGAGGCGACGGGGTCGCTGCGTCCATGCAGGAAAACAAAACAAAACACAAAAAAAACACAAAAGCAGCCTCCAAGAGAGAGGCCGGGGAGGCCGGGGAGGGAGGCCGGAGATTTTTCTCTCCCAAGCCTGTCTGAGAATTGCAGCCCTATTTTATTTTATTTTATATTTTATTTTATTTATTTTATTTTATTTTATTTTATTTTATATCTTGAAACAGTCTTACTAGGAGGTTGAGGGTCTCTTCTTTCCATTCCCGCAGTTTCCTACATGTTTAGGAAACAAAAAACAACAACAACAACAACAACAACAAAATCACTATTTCCTCCCACGACCACCCACGGAGAGCACTTCCGGCCCACGCACCAAGAGAGAGCCCGCGGATTGGATTAAATCTTCCCCACCGGAACGTGGGGAAACTGAGTCACGGATCCGGCAAGACGCTGAGCTTGCACACAAGAGTCGAGGTTTTTTTGTTTTTTGTTTTGTTTTTTTTTTAAAAAAACTCAGCCCTTTGTATAATTTCTTAACTTTGAAACAGGGTCTCTCTGAGTGGCCGAGGGTCTCTTTGCTGACTGACGCGGCGGAGGCTGCTGGCCTCCAACCTGCCAGCCTCCTCTCTCAGCCTCCCGAGGAATGACGACTTTTAAAAAACCAGCAACAACAACAACAAAAGCCCCCACGTGTCTTTATATTTGACCCCCCCGGTCGCCACAGGTTCGCGTTGGACGCCCTCGACCTGCAGCTAAAAAAAAAAAAATAAACCACAAAACAAAACAAAAACCGAAAAAAAAAAAAATTAGAAAGGAAGATTAATAGGAAAAATAAAATAAAATAAAAATCACATTTATTCCATGGACCGACCTTCGAAAAACCACGAGATCGAGACTACATTTTTTTTTCCCCCCCTTCTGGGCTGCGCTCGCCTCCATCTCTCTGCGTGGAGGTAAAATACTATACAGCCAGGAAAACAGGGAGAGCCCCCTCTAAACAAAACCAAACAAAACAAAACAAAAAACCAAAAAAAGAAAAAAACAACCAAAAAAGAAAAAAAAAACCAATAAAAAAAGAAAAAACAAAACAAAACAAAACAAAAAAACCAAAAAAAGAAAAAAACAACAAAAAAAGAAAAAAAAAAAGAAAAAAAGAAAAAGAAAAAAAAAAGGCAACTAGCGCGCGATCCCATGATTCCATTTCCGGGAGGGAAACCTAGACAGGGCCCGGATGCACCCAGAGACAGAAAAGGAGAAACAGAGGAGGAGGGGGGGGAAGGGAGAAACCGGAAGTGGCTGTTTCAAGGCCCACCGGAAGTGGCTGTTTCAAGGCCCACTGGAAATGGCTGTTTTTAAGGCCCACCGGAAATGGCTGTTTAAGGCCCACCGGAAATGGCTGTTTGTTTTAAGGCCCACCGGAAATGGCTCTTTTAAGGCCCACCGGAAATGGCTGTTTGTTTTAAGGCCCACCGGAAACGGCTGTTTGTTTTAAGGCCCACCGGAAATGGCTGTTTTAAGGCACACCGGAAATGGCTGTTTGTTTTAAGGCCCACCGGAAACGGCTGTTTGTTTTAAGGCCCACCAGAAATGCCTGTTTGTTTTAAGGCCCACCGGAAATGGCTATTTTAAGGCCCACCGGAAATGGCTATTTTAAGGCCCACCGGAAATGGCTGTTTTTAAGGCCCACCGGAAATGGCTGTTTGTTTTAAGGCCCACCGGAAACGGCAGTTTTAAGGCCCACCGAGGGTCAGCCAATTGCCGCCCCCCCCATCTCTCTGTAATCCTAAATTTACAATCCCTTACTTTTGTAAGGCAAAGCACGCCCGCAATATATGAATATGTAATTAAAATATATTCATTAATTATATATTAATTATATAATTAATATATATTCATCGATTATATATTAATTATATAATTAATATATATGCATCAATTACATATTAATTGTATAATTAATAAATTTATTATTAAATATTATTAATAAATTATATGATTAATAAATATATAATATATACTTAATATATAATCACACTTTGCAATATATTTGTGCCTCAATTAGTGTGTGTGTGTGTGTGTGTGGTGTGACTGAATTATTCTTTTACTTTGAAAACAAGGTCCCACTAGGGGGCTGAGGGTCTCTGGGTTCATTTTTATTTTATTTTGTATTTTATATATATATGTTTTTAAAATTTTATTTTAAGCCGGGCGTGGTGGCGCACGCTTGTAATCCCAGCATTCGGGAGGCTGAGACCGGAGGATCCGGGTTCGAGGCCAGCCTCAGCTACCTAGTGAGGCACTCCGCAACTTAGTGAGACTCGGTTTCTAAATAAAGAATAAAAAATAGGGCTGGGGGTGCAGCTCGGAGGTAGAATGCCCCTGAGTTCAATCCCCAGCACCGCAAAAAAAAATAAAATAAAATAAAATAAAATAAAATTTTATATTACATATATTTTTTAATTTTTAATTTTTTAAAATTATATTTTATATTATATATATATATTTTTTTAAATTTTCGAGGCAACAAAAGAAGAAAAGAAAACAAGCCCCCGGGAAAAAAGAAATATAAATAAATAAGTAAATAAATAAATAAATAAATAAATAAAATAAAATTTAAAAACCTGTGGAAACATCCGGCTAAATTATTGATTCATTACTCCCCAGTTTTCTTCTTCTTCTTCTTCTTCTTCTTCTTCTTCTTCTTCTTCTCTCCGCCACCACTGGACTCCCGGTCCAGTGCTCTCAGCAGAGAAGAAAGCGGCGGCCAAGGAGGGCGCGCGCTGGTCATCCCAGCATTCGGGAGGCCGAGACCAGAGGATCCCGGTTCGAGGCCAGCCTCAGCTACTTAGCGAGACCCTCGGCTACTCAGTGAGACCCGGTTTCAAAAAAAAAAAAGAATAAAAAAATAGGGCTGGGGGTGTAGCTCGGAGGTAGAATGCCCCTGAGTTCAATCCCCAGTACCGCAAAAAAAAAAATAAATTAATTAATTAAATTAAATAAACAAAAATAAAAATAAAAACAAATAAAGAATAAGAAACTGCATATTTCCGTCTCTAGAGACCTACATCATAGAATAATAATAATAATAATAATAATAATAATGATGATGTTTCCATATATATATATATATATATATATTCTTTCTCCTCAGTCCCAAAACATTTTTTTTCTTTTTTTTTCTATATTTTTTCTTTTTGTTTTTTTCTAAAGCAGAGAAAAAACTAAAAAAATCAAGAAAAAAACCGGAAAAAAAGGGCGGGCGGGCTGTCAGGTGGTCGTCGGCCTCCCCTCCCTCCCTGCCTCCCTCCGGGCCGGTGAGTGACACCGCGAAATTAGTTTCTCGTGCGCAGAACAAGCCCGGAGCCGCTGGTGCCTCATAATTAGAGGATTTTCCCGGACGGATGCAGAGACAGTTAACCCCGACCGACCTCTCCGCCCCGGGGCCTCCACCAGCCGGGGAGTTATTTGTAAAAACTCAGCTTCATTTAAAAAAGAAAAAAAAAAAAGAAAAGAAAAGAAAAAGAAAGGGAAAAAAAAAGAAAGAGAAAACGAAAAAACAATTTTTTTTGGAAAGAAGGTCTCCCTAGGTGGCTGAGGGTCTCTTTGGCCAAGGGTCTGAGGCCGGCCTCCAGCCTCCAGCCTCCTGCCTCGGCCTCCCAAGTAGCCTGGGAGGACGGGCGTGCGCCCCCACACCTGGGGGTGTTCCCAGCTTTATTATTATTATTATTATTATTAATAATTTTTTATTATTTATAATAATTTGTTTTATTAATAATAATTAATAATTATTATTATATTATTTAGGTCACCAGGGATTGAAATATGTAGTTACATCATCATCATTATATTATTAGTATTTTTTTTTAGGTCATTAGTGATTGGAATACGCAGTTACGTCATCATTATTATCTTATTACTATTATTATATGATTATCATTTTACTATTATTATATTTAGGTCATTAGTGATTGGAATATGCAGTTACGTCATCATTATTAATTTATTATTATTATATTATTATTTTATTATTATATTTAGGTCATTAGTGATTGGAATATGCAGTTACGTCATCATTATTATTTTATTATTATTATTATTATTATATTTAGATCATAGAGATTGAAATATGCAGTTACATCATTATATTATTATTATTAATATTATTATTATATTTAGGTCGTTGGTGATTGAAATATACAGTTACATTATTATTTTATTACTATGTGATTATTTATTATTGTTTTATTATTATTCTAAACATTATTATTCTATTTACACCGCTAGAGATTGAAATACGCAGCTACATCATCATCATTATATTATTATTTTTACTATTATTATTATTATTTTTATTATTTTTAGGTCACTTTTAGCGATTGAAATATGCAGTTACATTATTGTTATTATTATTTTATTTTTATTATAAATGATATTATTATAGTTAGGTCATTAGGGATTGAAATATGCAGTTACGTCATCATTATATTACTATTATTATTATTATATTTAGATCACTAGAGATTGAAATATACAGTGACATCATTATTATTATTATTATTATTATTATTATTATTATTATTCATACTGGGGATTGAACTCAGGGTCATTCCACCCCCCAGCCCCATTTTTCACCCTTTATTTGGAAACCGGGTCTCCCTGAGTGGCCGAGGGTCTCTTTGCTAAGTGGCCGAGGCTGGCCTCGAACCCGCGACCCTCCGGTCTCAGCCTCCCGAGTCCTGGGATGACCAGCGCGCGCCGCCGAAAATAATAATAATAATAATAATAATAATAATAATAATAATTTATTATATATTATAAGAATATAATATAATATATAATATAATAATAAAATAAATATAAAATAGGGCCAGAGGTAGAACGCCCCTGAGTTCACTCCCCAGTACTAAAAAGAAATAAAAATTAAAATTAAAAAACCCCCCACACTACAATAGAGCAGCAGCTGCATTTTCCAGGTCGCACGTCCCCGGGTTCGATCCCCGGCTCCGGCCAGAACTTCAAAAACTCTTTAAAAAAAAGAAAAAAAAAAAAAAAGGGAAAAAAAAATTCCTAAAAAAGTAAAAAAAAAAAAAAAACCCCAAATCCACCGGCTTCTCCCCCAAAATCCCCCTCCCCTCCCCGCGCTGCCGCAGACGCATCAAAGGAAAGACTCGGAATCCAGAATCAAAGGCGACCTGCTTCCTCATGAATATTCATGAGTATGCAAATCAGCCCGTGCAGCGCCCCATGGGAGTCCTGGTTCCTGGATCGCAATTAGTGGGTGATTCACCTATATTTTGGGGTTGTTTTTTTTTTGTTTTTCTTTATATAAAATAATAAAAATAAAACTTTTCTGTTCATTAGCCTTTTTTTTTTAAAATTTTTTATAAAAGTTTATCTAAGGCAGGAGCCTCTGATATCGGTGAGGGAAGGAGAGAAGAAAATAAAATAAAATAAAATAAAAAGGGAAATAGATAGAAAGAAAGAGGAGGCTGTGGTGGCCTCTGGTCCTCGGGGAGGCTGAGATGGGAGGCCGGCCTCGGACACGTGGCAGAGTGAGACTCTTGTTTCCAAATATATATATATTTAAGAAACAAAAAAAAACCCCAAAACCGGGCGTGGTGGCGCACGCTTGTCATCCGGGCATTCGGGAGGCTGAGACCGGAGGATCCGGGTTCGAGGCCAGCCTCAGCTACCTGGTGAGACACTCGGCAACTTAGTGAGACCCGGTTTCAAAATAAAGAATATAAAATAGGGCTGGGGGTATAGCTCGGAGGTAGAATGCCCCTGAGTTCAATCCCCAGTATCACTAATAATAATTATCAATTATAATTACATAATAATTAATATTATTATTATATATTCTAAGAATATAATATAATAATATATAATAAAATAATAAAATAAATATAAAATAGGGCTGGGGGTGCAGCTCAGAGGTAGAACGCCCCTAGTTCAATCCCCAGTGCCGCAAATAATAATAATAGTAATAATAATAATAATAATAATAATTTATTATTATATGTTATAAGAATATAATATATAATATAATAATAAAATAAATATAAAATAGGGCTGGGGGTGTAGCTCCTAGGTAGAATGCCCCTGAGTTCAATCCCTAGTACTAAAAAGAATAATAATAATAATAAATAATTATATAATAATTAATGATAATATTGAATAATTATATAATTATATAATGTATAATACTAAAATAAATTTAAAAATAGGGCTGGGGGTGTAGCTCGGAGGTAGAACGCCCCTGAGTTCAATCCCCAGTGCCGCAAATAATAATAATAATAATAATTTATTATTTTATATTATAAGAATATAATAAAATATATAATATAATAATAAAAAAATATAAAATAGGGCCGGAGGTTGAACGCCCCTGAGTTCACTCCCCAGTCCAAAATAAAAATAAAAATAAAAATAACCCCCCCCACACTACAATAGAGCAGCAGCTGCATTTTCCAGGTCGCACGTCCGCGGGTTCGATCCCCGGCTCCGGCCAGAACTTCAAAAACCCTTAAAAAAAAAAAAAAAAAAAGCCTCAACTCTCGCGAGAACACCCCAGCGCCCTCCCCATCATCACCGCGGGGCTCCCCGGAGCCTCGTCCCGAGTTTCCCGCCTTCAAAACCCGGGGGACCCCCCACCCCACCCCAACTTTGAACCCCAATAACCAACGTGGGGTGTGCCAAGGACAAAACCCCAGCGCCTTGAGCAAGCCGTGCCTGCAGCCCACACTGCGTGCAAATAGGCTCTGTATATCCGGGTCTCCAGCACGGACTTCCGGTGGGCGTGGTCTTGGCTGACCCTGCTTCCTTTGACCTTTGCCCCGGAGCCAAGACCCTGAAGGCCGCACAGGGTCAGGGCGACAACCATCATCCGGGATATTCTGGGGAGGCTGAGAAAGGAGGATCGCAAATTAGAGGCCCCACTTGGCCACAGAGACCCTCGGCCACTTAGCGAGACCCTGTTTTCCCAACAAAGCACGAATTATGATAATAAAAAAAATATATATATATATACTAAAAAAAAAAAAAAAAAGAAAATAGAATGTGCAGAGGGAGAGCGGCCCCTCCCCTCGCAGGACGTATGCTAATGAGATGCAAATGAGATGCTAATGAGGGCCCTTAATGAGCAGCAGCCAGGAAGAGCAAGCTGCTAATTGCTCACCTTCGCGGGAGCTTTGATCGTCGACCTCAAAGGAGGAAAAAAAAAAAAGAAAACAAATTAAAAAAACAAAAGAAAACAAGGGAAAAAAAAAAGCGCGCTCTGATTTCCCAGATATTTCGGTTTTTTATGAATTTTTGGGGTCAGGGGGAGGGGGCGGAGGCTTGTTTGATCAACTTGAGATTCAAAAGGGGACGAACTCGGGCGAGAAGTGATTTTTCCTTTTCTTTTTCTTTCTTTCTTTTTCTTTTTCTCTTTCTTTCTTTTTGCGTCGAGACTGAACCCGGGGACGTTCTACTTCCGAGCTAGTATTTTTTATATACTATTTTTTATATATTATTTTTTATATACTATTTTTATATACTATTTTATATACTATTTTATATATACTATTTCATATACTATTTTATGTACTATTTCATATACTTTTTTATATACTATTTTATATACTATTTTGTATATACTATTTTATATACTTTTTATATACTATTTTATATACTATTTCATATACTTTTTTATATACTATTTTATATACTATTTTTTATATACTATTTTATATACTTTTTATATACTATTTTATATATACTATTTTATATACTTTTTTATATACTATTTTTATATACTATTTTATATACTTTTTATATACTATTTTTATATACTATTTTATATACTTT